>JACYXH010000864.1:797500-880000 GCA_026745465.1 Lota lota
CATCATCTTTTCACCCAAAGTCTGGGAGATTTGAGCTATCAGGATGTTCTTTTACATACAATGGTGCACCCACACACTTCCTCTGAAGTTATATCTTGTTAAAATGTGGGTCTGGTTAAAAGTTGTATTTCCAAAGGAAATTCATTTTTCATGATATGCGTTTTGTGTCATCATCGAATGTAATCCATAGTAATCCAAAGTGATCCCCTGTAACGTCCTCTAATCTAATAGGAGAGTAGAACAATTATGAATTAATCCTATCAATGCTATTATACTGTGCATTATACTGTTTAGTTATGTAACACAAGACACACAACTTGGCCATCACACTCCCCACCTTGTGTGTGTGTGTGTGTGTGTCCGTGTGAATGTGTGTGTCTGTGTGTGTTTGTGTGAGTATGTGTGTATGTGTGTGTGTGTATTTGTGTGAGTGAGTATGTGTGTATGTGTGTATGTGTGTGACCGTGTCTGTGTGATTTTTCTAGCATCGGTATTTTCCATTTTCTGTCTGCAGGTATGTGTGTGTCTATTTGTCTGTCTAATCGGCCTGTCCTTGCCTTTGTTCCATCTGTTGTCTGAGTTTCAGGATTTCTCTCTCACAGACAGTTGGTTTTGCGACGGAAACACACAATGTTTCTTTTGCGTCTTCCACTCCCCTTTGATTCCCGTCTACATCCGTTCTTTCCTCGCTGGGGTTTGCCACATCTGGGCATGCCACTGTGTGCGCGCACCGCCTTAATGATAGTCTCTGACGGGAACCTTTTCTAATCCTCGCACTAATTGTGGGGGGTTTACTTGAACAACGTCATCATTGATCAATACTCATGACATGTTTTGGCAAGGTTTCAGTCTGTGGCGGTTGGAATTGTGTGGATGTGTGTTTAAGATATCTATGTGTACAGAATGGAGTGGGTTGATTGAGATGGTTCAATATAGGGGTGAAGGGTGTGTGTGTGTGTGTGTGTGTGTGTGTGTGTGTGTGTGTGTGTGTGTGTGTGTGTGTGTGTGTATGTGTGTGTGTGTGTGTCTGATTCCCTCTGGTTTTCTGTTTTTTACCCCCCCCCCCCCCCCCACCCTAATGTCGGCTTTCTGGGATAATCAACCTCTTCACCTCACCCTCCTCCATCTCTCCATCTTTCGTCTGCATTTACAAAAATAATAAATAAATAAAAAACCTTTTAGTGCACTGAGGATACAAATAAAAACATAGAAGAAATATGTTCGGCAGAGTGCTTGGTTTGACAATGGAGGCTAGAAATAATGGCAAACCGAGACTAGTGGGCCCTGTCCATGTGTATCGCTGTTATAAAATGGGTTTCACAGCTGGGAGCCTTATGAAATAATATGGAGCCACTGCCCTCTAATGTTCCGCAATGTAAATAGTGCGTTCACTCTATGAGGTGGAACATATTCAAAACAATAAAAAAAAAAGAATGTTCCATTTCTTAACACTTCTTATTTTTCAGCGAGACGGCACGGAGCTCATTGGTTTGGGAAAATAAAAAAATAAAAAAGGATCCAAACACACACATACACGCGTCTACACGCTTAAGTGTGCCGCCGAATGACTTTTGCGCCGTATCTGGAGTCACGGCTGTGTGGAGGAGAGCTCCTATTTGCGATGCTGCGTTTGCTCCAAAGGTTTCTAACAAGCTTGCTCAGCCGGCCGAGTCATCGGTGTTTTGGATTAGAGCCAAGTGCCGGCCTAGCTGTCACTCAAACAGATCTATCAGCCTGAGCCAAACCCCGTGGAGTCGACCAAACCTGGGTGTGTTGCACTGGCATTCAGACATTGAGCCCTGACGTTTATTCTAATGTGCGTGTGGACTTTCGTGCACTTGCAGTGTGCACTTTGTCACTAAGCTCTGCACTCTCACTCCAAGGAGTTGAACTTCTTCTGGGAGAAGAAAATAACCCAGAGAGAGTCTCTTTACTTACTGATTGCTTTTACACATGCACCTCGGCTGGAGCCGTTATGGCTCTGAATGAAGAAGGAAAAGGGCCGCCGAGAGACGGGTCTTCAGGGAGAGTTTAATGCTAATAGAGTCTAATGAATATCTCTCGTCTGCTCATTAAGAGGAGGGATATACAGATCGTCCACATGGGGCCATGGATGCGCACGCTGCAGGGAGGGGGAATGCTGTCGGACTCACGCACACGGGAAGGAACACACACACAAAAAAAACACAGATGGGTTTGTCACACCACGTATTATGCTCTCTCTCTCTCTCGCTTTCATCACACTCGCCTCCTTCACCTCATATTTCTTCTCGTATTTTGTTCTCAGGGATGTCAAACAGAATGTGCGCCCCCCCCCCCTCCCTCCTCCGCCCCAGCGCCCCCCCCCCCCCCCCCCCCCCCTCCCTGTCATCAGCCTTTTAATCTATCGTCCCTCTTCCATCATCTCAGACATTCGTTCGACCTCTGTACCCTATACTCTCTCATCACTGTAACCCCCTCTCTCTCTCACACACTATTTTTCCTCTCTCTTTGTATCTTAACACACTCTCTCTCCGGCCAGATGGCATACTAGACTACAGAAAGTACTCCTTTCCCCACTATGATGCTGTGTATTTTTGAGTGGAAGATAATTGATTCCATTAAGCGCTGCATGCTCGTGAATTCATCATGCTGATTAGTTTGGAGCAGGTTGCTGGGATGAGAGTGGGGGTGAGCTACCTCCAGAGACATGTGGATAAGCAGATAGGTGTAAGCAGAACAAATAAATAAATAAATTCATATATAATGAATAAATAAATAAGACAAGATGCTGGCAAGATAATCACAATCAAATGCCTCATTCTTATTCCTCTCCCTTGTCAGCTTGCAATCATTCACTGCGGTAACTCACAACCCAAAACCCTGCACCATTCCAATCAATTCCCTTCACATACTCTAGTTGTATCCATACAACGTTGAGTTACAGACCTAAGTGCAGTGTACACTCGGTTTGAACACCCCGTTCGTGGTTATTGTGTAGACACAGACTCCTGCATCGCTAAGAGTCCATTAACCAGGCGGACATTCGGGACCCCCGGCACCCTGCCACGCTCACATCAGGAGACGCTGGAACATTTTTCAACAATACTGCGGCTCCCTCTTGCGGCCAACTTACTGTTTTGCTGTTTAGGAGACGCTATCATTCAGAGACTTACGCCGTAAAGTCAGATATTCCGATTTAGTTAGGCGTCATTCTTCTTTCACAGGAAGGACTAGTAGGACGCAGACCAAAGCCAGTATCTTTTTTTTGCAAAGGGGTCGAACAAAAAAAAAATATATAATTCTTTTTATTTGACGTGATTAATACGTTGATGGAAGTGTGCACGTGTTTGTGATATGCACATCCACATGGGATAGGACTGTTTATAGTCCAATGCATATAATGAGCAGAAAATGCTGTTCAAACATTAATGTGCAAACATACACTGACATTGACATAACACAGGACCACAGCCATAGACCCACAACATAAAGACACAGCCACTTTATCGCTCTCTCACTGTGACTAACACACACACACACACGCACTTACGCTTACACACACACAAACACACACACACAGTGAAAAAAAAACACACACTTTGACTAATTGGAAGTTGTAAGTTGTCCATAGGGATACATTATGCGTGTTTTTCTGAGCTGTTTGCACATTATGTACACATGAAGCAGTTCTCATTATGGCCCATATGTTGTTTATTGGTGTGACTGTTAGGTTTATTACATCTTACATAATAACCATGCTATGCTGCTCTGTACAGCTTGTCCCCTGATACAAAAAAAACGTCTGTCTTAAAGAAAGAATTAATGAACAAATGGATGAATCGATGAATGAATGACACACCATATCCATCCACATGTAAAGAAGGCTCATCATTTAACAAACAAGAAGAAAAAAGGATCATCTGGCTTGCCATTATTATTTTAGATTTAGTAAATTGAAGTACATTTCACAGAAGATGGATCAAATCGCGGCTCTGCTGGAACATGGACATGGCTGACTGATAGTCATTTAGTAGAATTGGCATGAAAACACAGTCCTTCACTGGGAATAATGAACCCTGTCACACATCAAAAGTTCATTATGTATTTTCTTTCAGTAAATGAATAGCCACACACATTTGTTAAATTATACAAAATAATGTGTGTTGCTTGTAAGTTAAACTAACTCATTTGAAATAATATAACATTATTCTAAATCATTTAATTTAATTGACTTTAGTCCAGTGATTGGGATATCACCCTGTCCTCATACAGATAGTGTCTGATATGGCCTTTAATATCCCTCCTCCTACAATCTGTGGATGTTCATTCTGCATCCATCTGTCTGTGTCAAGTGTAGCTTCCCGTCGTCTTTACTCAGCATCTGTGAGATTCTATAATAGAGTTCACTTGACAAAATTGACAAGCAACTCAGGTGTGTGTGCACATTTCTATCCGTGCGTGTGCGTGCGTGCGTGCGTGTGTGTGTGTGCGTGTGTGTGTGTGTGTGTGTGTGTGTGTGTGGGCATACGTGCAGTGGGTAAGTGGGTAAGTGTGATATGGTGTGGTTGAGGGATTTTTGCGGCGCAAATAGTGTGTGAGTGTGTGTGTGTGTGTGTGTGTGTAAGTGGGTGCTTTGGTATGTTTAATGGTGTTGTTCAAAGTAGTGGTTGTTATGGTCACTCTGTGGGCGGTGTGCGTGCGTTTGGAATTAAAGAGAAAGTGTGAGAGTTACTTTTTGTTTTAAAGCTCAACGAAAAAACGGATCAACTTTAAACATCCTTTGACGATGATCAGGACTCCAGAGGGCAGTGCGGCTTCGCATAAACACTAACTAACTAACTCCAATGTTGTCTTTAATTAGTTATGGTTGTGAAGGGTCGGCGTGCAGGTGTAGCCCATATGCCACGTGACGTTTCATTGGATTTGTGCCTGCTTATTTTGCTATGCGGCATAGCAGATTTAGTATGGATAGTATGTTTGCCACGCCACGTGTGTAAATGAGCATGTGCTTAGTATGCATCATAGTAATCTATTATAGATCAGCTGCTTCTTCCATTTCATGGTTCACATAAATCAGATGCAATGAGATTTCGCCTTGTGCTGTAATGGTGGACAATTTTCTATTCCAGGCCAGTTTGGTTGAATGGGTCTTTGGTTATTGCATGGTTATTGAGTTCATGATTGCTATTTGTAATGCAGCTGCAACAATTTTCCGAACCTTGTGAAGCATTTTGTGTGTTTTATATGAAAATCTAAAACCCCAGTATGTTCCCTGTCTATGGGACTATAAAATCAAATTGAATGTAATTTACATGAAAGAAGCTGACCTCACACTGCCTTTTCTATTTTGTTTTGTCGTGAGAACGGAATCACTAGTTTTGCTCTGTATAATCGATACAAAGTTAATAAGCATATCCCTTTCAGCACTCAGTGCTAACTCCGTTGGCAGACATTCAAGGCAGACAAAGTTGTATTTATCAAGCTAATGGGTAAAGATACAACACAGTTGTTGCTCTCATGGTCGGGGTAAACTGCAGCTCATATTCTCCCTTTGTATATTTCAAATAACATCCTATGTATTCCCTTTCCAAAATCCCTCAGTGTTATAATGTAGGGGGTATTATATCCCATAATATACACCGGTAAACTGTATATACCGTATAAACACCATATATGATTGTCATGATTGTGTGAATGAAATTGATTGGTGTATACGTGTTTGATGATGTCTTGTCTGTTGCATATCCACACGATTGTTAGGTTTGTTCTTCATAATGTGTGATCGAAATAAACCATTCATTCATTCAGTCATTCATATAGATCCCATAAGCCCATGTATTACCCATAACCCCATACTGTTTATATCCCATAGCCTCTGTACCCCATATATATACCACAAGTATCCCCTCATACGTATATATCGCATAGCCCCCAGATAAACCCGACGTACTCCTGTTATACATGGCACATTTAACAGTCCTATACATAGCTTATCCATATATGCATTTGTTGATGTGTTACAGGCATGGGGCCAGATCCCGGTCCCCTCCAACTTACGAAAAACAGGAACTTGTCCACCCAATATAAATTATTTCTACATTTATTTAATTGAAAATATATATTAAGCCGACTCCACTTTTGAAATAATTCACACATATCCACGCCACTTTTTTTTAAAGGTTTTGTTTGTGTCCCCCCCCCCCCATGTATCCTGCTTAGTGGTCTGAACCGTTGCATATTCGATTGGCGCGCTATACCTCTATGCCTATTTTCAGAGAATGAATGATGCTGCATTTGTGGATGTGTGGCTCTGTAAATAGGTAAATATAAATATATAGTGATGGCCTAAAAGTGATTCATTAATATATATTTTAAGCTACTTTTAATGATCCTGTGTGTTATAGCAGATCATTTGATATACATTGGTGATATTATTGATGCCCCCTCCAGAAAATGCTCTTGAAAACATTCCATGTTTGTGGTCCCCCACCTAAGTTGTAACGAGATCTGCAGCCTTGGTTACAGGTAATCCTGAATCTCACTCTATGGCAGAAGGAGTGTAAAGGATAGATGACCATCTTGTGTTTGTTGGCTCGTTTGTTTTGTGTGTTGCACTCACTGCTTGGTTGTCTTCTTGGGAAAGATACAACAAAGTCAACAGTCATCTGTTATTTTCTTTAGTACATGCTATCATTTATCTAATTTCTGAATGTCTCCAACCTTTACACTTCCCTTCGTGTTGCTATGTTGTTCTTTTGTTATTGTTTGCATACCCTCTGCTTCTTTTCAATGCACACACAGCCTTCCTCGCAGTGCTTCTCCAGTTGAATATGAAAACATGAACCAACCGAAACACACATTCTCCACAAGGACACATTAACGCTAAGTGGGTCACCTTACAGTCTAGCGATGAGCTCAGCTTGTTTTATTTATGTGTGTGTGTGTGTGTGTGTGTGTGTGTGTGTGTGTGTGTGTGTGTGTGTGTGTGTGTGTGTGTGTGTGTGTGTGTATATAGTTGCATGGATGTGTGTGAGCCCGCATACATGGCAGTGTTGTGTTGGTGAATGCGTGCATGTATGTCAGTGTGCGTGCATGTATGTGTGTGTGCACCTGCATGTTTGTGCGTGTTTGGCATGTGTGTGTGTGTGTGCGCGCACAAATGCATGTGTGCCCGTGCATGTGTGGGTCCCTGTATGGACCGTTTTTTGTCCTCCGGTGTCCATGAATGAGTTCCATGACATTATGTCTTAACCTCTGGAGAGACTCTCTGGAGAGACTCTTCTGAGAAACCGTCAGAAGAGACTGTCTAAAGAAACCGTTTTGAAGAGATCGTCCGGAGAGACCATCTGGGGAAACACTGGGCAATTCACTTAGTACAAACTCCATAGGTGAGGGACTTAGGGAGATACTAAGCAAATCACTTAACCCAAAGTAACTGAACTCAAATGCACATCTGTATTCACGTCCACAAGACAAAAATATATTTTGTTTTGTAAAAACCATAAGACTGACACAATTAATGAAAACTATTAGTGTGAGCTAAACAAGTAGAAGGGGCCATTAACCTTTAGAAAGTAAATTCAAGTATATACAGCATGTTGTATCTCTTTTATCTCTGTATATGTACTGTTTGGTTTGCAGGTCTTCAGTGGTCAAAACGATGTGGCATTACAAATCCTGATTTATTTTTATAAATGGCAGCCTCAACAGAAAAAAGCAAAGCGCATAGCATCCGCACTCAAACCCTGGATTCAACGTCCTTGAGAAGGAAAAAAAGAACAGCACAAGGTTACTTTCAATCTCAACTGCTGACGTACATACAAACACACACATACAGTGTATCCAGTGACAGATTGCATGTCAACAGAGGTACATGCTCTGGTACATGAAGATAAATATTATATGTTATCTCACTCACAGTTCATTACATTTTAAGCAGTCCCAGCTAATTGACTTATTTAATCATGTTGTTTGGAGATCAATAGTAATTTGTCTCTAGTTGTCTGAATTATTTTGCTGGCATTCAAAATCAGACTTATGCACACGCTGAACTTCCCCATATGGTATGTTGGTGTTGGATCTAAGTTTGTTAGCATTAAGCCTACATCCCATGGTCAAATTGTACCTCTTAATGGCATCTACCTGTTCCACAGCAGCTTAGCTTTAGCAACATGCTCCTTTAATTGTTAGGCCTCAAATGTTTTGTAAACACAAACAATTTAATCCCCAGAAGTCCAGATGGCTTAAGACAGCTCAACCATTTACAGTTTAAGTTAGTTTCAGTGGTTGGATCCAATTAACCTCAAACAGCAGGCCCTTTCACAGAACGAAATGCACTGAGGTTTCTTATCTTTCTCTCTCTGCTGCGTTTGATGAGTTTTTCTGTGACCAAAAGTGGAGTTGTGTACCGATGAGTAGTTGTGACCACGCAATCAGCCAAACAGCACAGAGAAAAGAAACACAACTGGTACCTGCCAGTATCGCACCATCCAGGGATGCCGCCTTCACGTGCCCGAGAGAGAGAGAGAGAGAGAGAGAGAGAGAGAGAGAGAGAGAGAGAGAGAGAGAGAGAGAGAGAGAGCGAGAGAGAGAGAGAGAGAGAGAGAGAGAGAGAGAGAGAGAGAGAGAGAGAGAGAGAGAATTGCGCATGCCCTCTCTCTCTCACTC
Organism: Lota lota; assembly: GCA_026745465.1. Taxonomy (NCBI): domain Eukaryota; kingdom Metazoa; phylum Chordata; class Actinopteri; order Gadiformes; family Lotidae; genus Lota; species Lota lota. The sequence goes on from JACYXH010000864.1 coordinate 806,150, forward strand.
ACACACACACACACACACACACACACACACACACATACACACACACACACACACACACACACACACAGAGGGTGTGAGAGAGGGTGTTAGAGGGAGTGAGAGAGAGGGATCGTGAGAGGGGGTGTGAGAGTCAGGAGGATGTGGCTCGAGCGAGCTCAAACTAACAAAGTCACAGAAGACAGCGCAGGACGATGCACGGAACTAATTGAACAGGGAGCAAGAGAATGGCTGCGATTGGCCCAACCCTATGCTGCCATTGAGATGAATCCACGGGCGTGACGACAGCGCCTGGTGTGGAAAACCGGTCTGCTGCTGGAGACGAGGTGGCCGCGCTGCGCTGTTTGGACGCAGTACATGCGTGAGCTCTACTCACTGGAAAGCAGTTTTTTTTGTGAGCGCACCTGCCTTGGCTCAGAAGATACTACTCGCCGCTTCTGTTGCGACCTTTTGACGCCAATATAAACGCTATAAAATGCTTCCAGTTGTGTGCCTTCGCAACCTCTTTGCAGCGATTTTAACTTCCCGTAGTTGATTATGACATCCAATGGACTAAGTCATTCCTCTCTTTCGTTCGAAAAAAGCTAAAGAGCCGAAGGAGGCAAAACTTTAGTCATTCAAACATGTCCTCGCCGCACCTCAGCTCCACGGAGCCCAACAAGAGTTACCTTGCGACCGCCACCTACGAGAAGACGGACCGCCCGGAGGTGGAGAGACGGGTGCGTGTGGTGCTTCTCGCCTTGTGCGTGACCATCGCCGCGGCTACCTTAGTTGGAGGTGTATACTCGCTCTTTGCCCTCTTCCGAATGAGGAGGAAAACGTCCCTGTGTCTCATCGTGGCGTCCATGTCCGTGGACGACCTAGTCAGCGTGGTCCCCCTCTCTCTCTTCATGCTGCTGCAATGGGTAAAGGACGGGGAGGAGAGCTCGCCTGGGACGCTGTGCACTTTATCGGGTGTTCTTTACGTGTTCCAGGGTGTCTCCAGCAACATGAAAGCGTGTCTCATAGCAGCCTATACCTTCTACATCACTAAAAGGTTCGGAGTACTGGAATCCGTCCATCGTCCGTTAAAAGTGATCTGGGCGATCGCGGCGGTGTGGCTCGTCAGCCTGGCCGTGAGTCTCTTACCGCTGTGCGGATGGGGGAGCTTTGCACCGGCGTCTCTCGGCTGTTTCCCTGACAGACACGGCTTCTACAGCGTCCTCCTCTTCTCCTTGTACTCGGCGTGTTTCAGCGCGCTGCTGTTTTTCTTCGTGCCCCTCACTTACCACCTGCTGTGCTCCCGGGAGCCCCAGCGGACCTTGTTCTACCCCAGCTACTTCGAGATATCCAGGGGTCTGGATAGTGGCTCTGCGCCTCTCTGCGAGTTTCCGTCCTTTTCCCGGGATAGCCTCAATACAAGCTTTAATACGTACAACGAGCTGAGCCCGGTGTCGTTTGTCACGGGACCGGAGCTCCGGGACGATACGGGGACCTGTAGAACTCCGGCATCTTCCTCTGAGGGGCCACGGGACACGAGCGCTGGGGACAGCCCTGTGTGGTTTGCGCAGAAGCGCTTTTCGATGATTCTGGCAGTTGTTCGAGTTATTCTTTGGATGCCAATAATGGTAAGAATGTCACAGAATGGCAAAGCAAATTCACCGTTAATTCACGGTATGTGAATAATTTCACATGCAGTGAATTCATCCACGTTTAGATGTTGGCTACCACTTTGTTTTAGCTGTTCACGGCAGTTTATGGTCATCAATTAATAACCACAGACCAAAGCCGGCTGTATCACATGTTTATTTGTAGCCTATTAGGGCTAATTATGCCACGATTTAAATGTAAATATTGAACAACGTTCATTGATTTTCTTTCTTCAATATTCCTTTCTGCCTTTCTCTTTTGTCGCTCTTCCATAATCAGTCTTCCTAAAGGGACGTGAGTGTTGTTGCGGTGCTCCCATGGTTCCTAGCAGCAGCCATACATGTTACCATTTCGCAAACACTACTCATAATCATAAACCTCATAAAATACCCATAAAAAAATAAACGAACATGGGATGCCTTTGAGACAATTGTCATGCCGTTGGTTAACGCCTCCGTTGGTTTCCCAGACGCTGGTGCTGTTGCGCCACACTGCGGACACACGCCTGCCCCCCCTGGAGACGCTGGGCTTCTTCCTCACCCTGCTGGCCCCGGCCATCACCCCCCTGTTCGCCCTCTCCGAGCGCTGGAACCACCTGCCCTGCGGCTGCTTCATCCACTGCAGGCGGGAGCCGATGGCGGAGCCCAGAGGTAGAAAGCAGGCCTGTCGCTTCACACACAGTTTAGGCGCACACAGTGTATGCATTTACCTGTTTGCCGTTAAGCATGTTACGGTTCATCGTTTGTATTTATCCGGTGCATTTTGTCACGCACATGAACACGAGGTAGTCCACCCTAGGTCGACGTCAGAATCCCTTTCCACTGGGACTCGCAGCTTGACCTGCCCCCCCCCCCCCCCATGCATTTCTGATTCAATGGCGACAGATTGTATTACTCCTTACCATGGCACCCACGACTCCTTACCATAGCACTTACTATGATGCACTAGGCAGATTTTCATCAGTCTCCATTGTGTTCGCCCGGACGGGAATGCAACGGCGCATGTGAGTCATCACCAGCGACTTCTACCCACAGCTCTGAAGAGAAGATTTGAGTTCTCGCTGTCCTTCCAGCAAGGCTACCGGGTGTACAAGCTCTCCCCAGCCGCCCGCTCCCCGCTGACGGCCCCCACGCAGCGCAAGCCCTCCTACAGCCACCTCTTCCATGGCGACCTCCACCCGGACGGCCGCCTCCGCACGCCGGACTCCGGCGGCCTGCCTCCCGATGCCCGCCCCGAACACGGTGTCCTGGACTTCAGCGCCGCGCCGCCCGTGGACAGCTCCTCGCGCGCCGACCTGCGGATGGAAACCTCCGTCGGAGGTGGAGGAGGAGGAGGGGGTGGTGGTGGAGGAGGAGGAGTAGGGGAGGGCCCGATGGACGACGGTGACGTCCCGCTTCCCCAAGAGGTCCGTGGCGAGGATGGCAGCGACGGTGGTGATGGTTTACACCACCACTCCAACCACCACCAGGAGAAGGAGCAAGGGCTCACCGTCGACGCACCACCCGTGTTTGAGGCGCCGGAGAGGAGGCTCTCGCACGAGGAGGGCCGCAAGATCGAGCTCAGCGACTGGGAGTGGTGCAGGAGTAAATCGGAGAGGACGCCCAGACAGGTACACCCACCACCAACCCCCACCCCCATCATCATCGTCCTCCTCCATCATCATCATCATCATCCAGACCTTCACCCTTTAAGCCCATCAGACCCGCAGTTGGGCGCGGAGGCTGCGGTCCAGCGATTGTCTGATTTGTACTTTGTTTGTTGCGTTGTTGCGTTGCACCACTAACACGAGCGTCCGTGTTAACTATAAAGACAACAGCAGACCAAATGTGTATTTTGATTACATTTAAAGGAAAACCAAACCCTAACATATCATATCATTTTGGATTAAAAGTGATGGATTACATAGCAGTGCTATGGATTGATGCCGGTCCAAATCTCAACTTTAATTCACCAAGTTTTCTAAACGCAGAATAAGAATAAGATAAATATGGACTCAAATTGCCCGCTATAGGTTAACTGTTATTGGCAGTTTTGGGTTACCAAGTGGGTCAGTACCTTGTCCAAGAGAGAGAAAGCCCGAGAGAAATGTAGCCCCGCCCCATTAAAAAATAATGTCCCCGGGAGTGCGCCACTAGCTGAAACAAGATGTTTAGTAGTGCTTCAACAGCGATTCTGGACTAAAGAAAAGGGCTTCAGGATCATATAAGAGAGAACTTCATTTATATTTGTAGTGTTTAATCATGTGTCTGTAGTGTTTGCATACACCAGGCTGTTATTTATTTTTTTCAAAGGAAATTACTTGCTGTCTAATTTTAGATACAGTAAATAGTAAACACCTGTCTGGTCCACTTAGCTTGGAGTGCAGAGAAACAGACAGCACCACAGCGGATGGTCGAGGGTACAGTGTACTGCAGTGCAAGACTGATGTTAACCTAGTTTTGCTCAGCAAACTTTCAAAGTATTCAGCCTGTGTGTGTGTGTGTGTGTGTGTGTGTGTGTGTGTGTGTGTGTGTGTGTGTGTGTGTGTGTGTGTGTGTGTGTGTGTGTGTGTGTGTGTGTGTGTGTGTGTGTGTGTGTGTGTGTGTGTGTGTGTGTGTGTGTGTGACCTTTTGGTTATTTGCGTCCTAGTGGTGTGTGTTGGGTCCTCTTCGTATCTGCATAAGGCTCGCCATTTAACTTGGCAGATGGAGTGCTGTAAAGAAAATTGAGATGAATGGGTAAATACCGCTCTAGTGTCCTTTCCACTCCTCTCCTCCCCCCTCATATGCAATATTCTGTGGCACTATCACGACGGCCATTTTGGCACAAATTTGATCAATGCAATGGCTTCCTTTGGTATTGGCTGTATTGAGTTTCTCAGACATCTTAGGAATGTCAATATCTTCTTTGTACCTTATTAAAGTTGAATTTAAGGTTAAAGGAGTGATGTTGATGTTTCCTTGATGAAAATGAGAATAGGCACCCTGTTGAACATTTCAGGACACATTACGTATGCTTGAACCTTTACTAGCAAATTGAGTGTGTTCATGCACTCACCCATGAACACACCGCCTCGCCAAATGTGGCTTGACATCCGGAACTTAATAACAATTATTAATGTTCAGTTATATAAAAAAAAACTCTTTCATGCTCCAGTGATAAAGTTCTGGGGGCGTTGTCATTTCTCTGTCGCTTAACCGACCATAATATTACACAGCGGGAGAGGGCAGGAAGAGCATAGATTTAGGCTGTGAAAGACCGTCCAGCCTTTTCTAAACCTGCGTCTCAGTGCCAGCACATTATCCTTGTGCAAGAGGGGAAAATGGGTTCCAAATGAAAACATGAAATAGCGAAGAGCTAATGTGCAATGAACCTTGGCAGAAATATTACAGGAAGAGTGGAATAAGCAGAGAGTCATTCTGTACCACACCACAGTGGCACGGCCACAGGCAGTACCTCTGAAAGTGACAGTAATTGCGAACACTGCAAGCCTGTGGCCAAAATGGAAACACGGACAATGTGCACATCGCATGCACAAAACACAGAACACACAAATGCATGCGTACACATTCTCTCTCTTTCTCTCACTCACAAAAAAAAAGGATAACCTACATGTAGAGTGTGTGTGTGTGTGTGTGTGTGTGTGTGTGTGTGTGTGTGTGTGTGTGTGTGTGTGTGTGTGTGTGTGTGTGTGTGTGTGTGTGTGTGTGTGTGTGTGTGTGTGTGTGTGTGTGTTTTAATTTGCATGCATACATACATACATACATACATACATACATACATACATACATGTATGGGTGCATAGAGCTATGCTTTTATGTGGTCTGACATATTACAGTGGGCTGCCACCCACGCACACACACACACACACACACGCACACACACACACGGCTACACATAGTCACACAGAGAAGCAAAACAGCACATGAAAGGCAGGCCCAGAGAGAGTGTGATTCATAGGATTTCGAGGCAGTGTTTTGGTCCTCGTTAGCTGGCCAGATGTCATTATCCAGCATCTGTGCCGCTGGCGTAGAGCCCCTCAGGCCTTCCCCATTCCCAGGGCTATAGGTGGAATTAGAGCTTAAAGACATCGGTGCCCGCTCTGTGACTTCACACACTTTGGTAACAAGCCCAGGAACCAGAGGCGGGGGAGGAGTGGGGCCACGCACTTGATAAGCAAAAAGAAAACATAGCAAGTATGCATTTGAGACGGCGCTTTCACTTCCACAACGATTATTGTGAGTCCTGTCGTTTGCACGCGAGAGTAACACCTGATATCACCAAATATAGATATGTATGCATATGCATGTATAACCACAATCAATAGAAACACGTCACTGTGTGTGGTTGACGGCTGGTTGAAGCAGCCTCGCCTGGACCGAGTCAGACTGATTGGGCTCTTGGGCGGCGTGAGGCTGCACACCTGTGGTGCATTGGGCAATCAATGCACCACAGGTTAAACCAGCCAACACCACACACACACACACACACACACACACACACACACACACACACACACACACACACACACACACACACACACACACACACACACACACACACACACACACACACACACACACACACACACACACACACACACACACACACACACACACACACACACACACACACACACACACACACACTCAGGGTAATCTCTGACGTGGCAGCATGGAACACCTGCTCTGCGTTTAATGGTGCGTCAAACTCAACAATAAACCTGCGTTGTGGTCGTCGGAGGAGCCCTGGAAAGCCACAGTCATGTGGTGTAGGTCTGTTGAAGCATTGGGCAAAGGACCAAAGGATGATGAATGACATCCATGACGGGTGCATTAGCTCATGCTTGAAGTGCCAGCGGAAAAGCATACTCTATTACAAATGCACATTGTACTGTAAATACCTATTTAAAGGCCCTGGAAAGTGTTTATTTGCTGGAGTAAACATTGCATTTGATATGTACCCCATACTGTCATGCACAGAAGGAAGCATGTAATGGGACTATCAGTGGTTCTGAAAAGCAGCTGTATTCCTGGAAAGGTTTCCAAACACTGGGCATCACAGTGGGCTCTTCCAACAAGAAGGCTCCTGGGTTTAAATGTTCCGCCATCACTTAGACTTGCTCCCACCACCAGATAAATACAAGGGTACAAAGCAAGGCACTCCTGTTAAAAAGCATTTGAGGCCCACCAAGACAACCCTCATTAAATATAAGCTTAAAACATTTATAATTGTAGTGTATTCAGCCTTTGTTCAGTGGATGGCATGGCAATGGGGTGTTATCAACTGTTGGGCTGAAACAGGTCTACAAAATCTTCCCTATGTAATTAGCATATCTTGGTATTAAGAGTATCAACACTGGAAAGTTTTATGGTGTAGTTATTATTAAGGGACTTTAGGAACTGTATAAATGAGACAACCTGACTTCAGATTTAGGTATACAAAGAATGCATCCAGCATACATATCTATGTATATTTGTTGTCTGATTGTTGCCTTGCCTTCTATTCATTCTGTTCTGTCTCTTCGATCATCGTTTGGCAGCAACAAACAAATCATTACAGAGAATGACAAATGGGGAACATGGAAAGCAGAAGGGACGGGAATTGTTTTCAGCAATCTGCTTCCTATTTTATGCCACAGCAGTCTAGTTCAAATGAGCCAGGGTGACTGAATAGTGGTGAAGCTTGCTTAGATATGCTCAGGCATTCATCTATATTCTAAAAACAATTACATTTGCTGCTCTCGTGTGGCTTCGCATATCATTTCATGTGAGAACATGCCTTGTGAAGATGACAAAAATACCCATTGTGTGAGGCTCAATAACACATAGCAATTCAGGAGGAAGTGAATACAATACATAAAATAACTCCATTCAGTGTTCACCATATTGTTCAGTTATATATTTATTTCAATATGACATAAAATTGGCTTCTTTAGCTCTTTCATTTCTACACCAAACCCTCCGTCGCTCCATAAACCAAGTTGGCAAGATTGGATTCCAGTGTCTTTATTTACCAGCAGATGAACATGTAGCCAAGCTTATATGTTTTTATTTGATGTACAGTGTGTCTTTGGATTCGCTGTGCTTTCTATTCTTACCTACAAAAGTGCACCACAGCCAGAAGTTCTGTGTTTGGACACCGCTTGGATCTTGTCTATGTTCCCTGTTTTTTTTGGGGGGGGTTGTCTTTGGGTACTGTGGCCTCCTCCGACTCCAGACGCATGTCAGGATAATAATCCTGCCAGGAGCTGGTCAGTGGATGTGCTGCTGCACTGTTGCTGACCTACTGCTCCCATTAACACATTGAAGATCAATAAAGTGCAGAGCAGCGCCTATTTCCTTTATGTGGATTAATCACACTTAAATATATTTTGAGAGCGTGGTGTCTGCTGCCATCTCCTAATCTTTTAGAAAGCTTCTGAAATATTCCTAAGTGCTTACTTAATGTATGCTTTGCTGAGTGGGATCATTTTTACATTAATTTGCACATCAATCCTTTTACACTTAACATAAATCAGTGCTTTTCACATTGAATACATCCCCCAAGCTTTTAGTTTAACATGTCATACCTACCTAAATCCATTAAAGATAGGTAATTTATTTCAGCAACATTTTTTGTCATATTTGTTGACAATTCTCTTTACATCCTGACAGCAATCAATAAATCAAAAGGTACTGGTATCTGAAATGTGTGGCTTTCGCAGACCTGTAATAAGGCCGTCCAATAATGTCCTTCGGCCAGAAGGCAATTATTTGATGGCCTACCTGTCTGTCTACCTACCTACCTGGCTACCTGTGTGCACTCTGCCCGTGCACTCATTGTGCATGACAGGAGTCTTCAACAAGGCTATGCAGAACTATTGCTTAAGCTAGCAAGCTAATCGAGTGTTTTGGGGGAGTGGCTTTGGAGCTAGGCCTGAAGGGAGGGTTGGATATTTTCCAAATCTAGCTTACTATCACTGGTTTCTCCAAATTGCCTTCCCTACTTTTAACACGAAGAAGACGAATGATGTCATCTGAACAGGACGGGTTGTTTTGCTGTGTTCTTTGAACTGTGTCTGGTTTCCTTTTGTTTTGGCAGAGGTCAATGGGTGGGCTTTCAGTCCCCCTGTGTGCCTTCCAGGGTACTGTGTCCCTGCAGGCTCCTACAGGAAAGACACTCTCTCTGTCTACCTATGAAGTCAGCAGCGATGGACTCAAAATCAGCCCCACCAACGCCAAGAAGGTAACAGCAGAACTCAATGGCAGTAAGCGGTTCTCCCAATGCGCACGGATACAAGTCACACTCAGGGAAAAAAACTATTCTGGATAAACAATACGATTCAATAGAAAGAGAAAAATATAACCTACAAAGAAACGTTTTAACAACATTTTCTACTGATCAGTAGCTATTAAATTCAACATTTGGTTAATAGCTAAGAATTTAAAAAGACTGTACACAAAGTTCCCATTGTTGTTTACCACACAATTACCATAATAGTCCATTGTTTTTGTTGTTATGAATTCACAATAGTAAATAAGTGCTGTGAATGACTATAATCACTATAGTTGTCATCCTGGCGATAATTAATTTGAGTCTAAAACAAATCTCCCTTCCGCTTTGAGGTGGAGGTGTACCGCTCCAAATCCGTGGGCCACGAGCCCAGCGCTGACGACCCCGCCACGGGGGGCCAGGCTGGGGATGCGGGCACAGGGGGAGGCGGGACCGGCGTGGACCCGGGGATGGGGCTGGGTATGACAGTGGGCATGGGCTCCGGGGTGGGGGACACCAACGTGAAGATCCACCTGGAGGTCCTGGAGATCTGCGACAACGAGGAGGCCATGGACAGCGTCTCCATCGTCTCCAACATCAGCCAGTCATCCGCCCACGCCCGTTCCCCGTCGCTGCGCTACTCCCGACGGGAGAACCGCTTCGTTTCCTGCGACCTGGGCGAGACCGCCTCGTACTCCTTGCACATACCCAGCGGCGGGAGCCCCGAGGCGGACGGCCTCAACATCAGCATCCCCGACACCGTGGAGGCCCACCGGCAGAACAGCCGCCGGCAGACCCAGGACAGCTCCGGCTACAAGGAGGAGATCCAGCTGCTGAACGAGGCCTACATGAAGCAGGAGCGCGACGAGGGGGAGTGACTGCAGCCCTTCGTACCGATCCACGGTCAGAAGTCAGCCCGTGAAAGGGAAGAGACTGTTAGGCTATTGTGCTCCGTCTGCTATTTTCTAGTACTTCCTGCTGAATAGAGGTGGAATATCAGTATTTGTTCTACACAGACATTAGTAATAGTTAACGTCTCTCACTAATCTAATTGATAAGACAGTGATAAACATTAAGAATGTAGTATTCGTTATTGAGTTAGTGAGAACCACAGCACGAGAGAGAGAGAGAGACAGACAGAGAGAGAGACTTTAAGACTGCAAGCTCAAGAGAAAGCAAATGTTTCCGACCCAAACCTTCTTCGTATGGCAGCGTCTTGTCACGATGCAGGTGGTGGAGGGAGAGGGAGATGATGAATGAATGAAGAGAGACACGAAGGCTGGAGTTGAAGGGTCTGTTCCTCGGGACTACGTCAATAACTCAACAGCCCTGTGTGTCTGAGTCATCCGCCGCGCTTCTCTAGGAGTGTTCTGTATGCGTCTCTACGTTCCAGTTGCTCTATTGGTCCACGGAGACTTGGCTTACAATGTATTCAAAGGGGGTGTGTGCATGAGTGTATATATTGCATATACACATTATATAACATTACGTTGTTTGTATAAGCTTATGATTATTGACGTTTGTTGTGAAAAGGAAGCAAGTAAAAAGAAAGAAAGAAGACTGACCACGTAGAAGAGATCTAGCGGTAGGTTATATAGTTATGCAGAGCTGTTTTTCTTCCTCCTCCGTGTGCATTAAGTGCAATGTGAATGAGGGACAGTGTGCATTTTTTATTGTTGCAGCGGGCAGCCAATGAATGGGTGTTAAATCCTATCTGCCCGCTCACTCTCCTATTGGCTGGCATTACCTGGAGAGAATCAACATCTCTGTGCCATCTGTATGCAGTCATGCAAGACTAGGGTTAAATATTAATGCACACATTGGGAAGCTCAGCACATCTGTGAGTGGAGACGATGTGTGCAGTCTTTTGTTAAAGATACGGTTGAGGATTGTATTAATTGTTAAAAAGTTAGATATGGTTTCGCCTCACGCTGTTTTCCCCCTCCCTGCCAGAGCCATGTCTCTGACCCCCGCTTTTAGTTGGTTTATGTGTATTTACCGTCACTGTTATTAATCCCCCTCCCTGCCTAACATCAGTCACCATCCCTCCACTACACTTGGAGTTCAAATAATTGGTGTATTCTCCCTGCCAGACGTCTGTCTCCAAACCCTAATGGCCCTTCCCTTCTCTCACAACCCAACAACAGATCCCCCTCAGACCAACAGGTCGGGGGCCCATCCGGGCCCCCCCCCCCCCCCCCAAAAAAAACGGTTTTAGCCTAGAGAGGGTGTAGGCGGTTTGTCATTGGCTTGATTTTAATAACGGTAACCCAATCGCAATCTGTGGGTTACACCTTTCTGTATGATAACAGGTAATGATTGGAGGTAACTGAGAGCCCCGCCCCTGTCATGTGCTTTAAGATACTGTGTTTTGTGATGAATAAAAACCTTAAATGGGAGAGCACGCAGGAATTAAGACGCAGAGAATGTTGTGACCACGGAACGACTCTGGTGGTCGTTTTGGGTATCCTGCGTGAGACCACGCACGTTGCAGATCAACATATGGGCCCACATTACAGCGCTTTCACAATCCACTCCTGGTTGAATTGTCCATCAGCATGGTTTACTTTGTCTTTTCACTGTGGACATCATTTAAGCCCTCAAACTCTTTTGCTGAAGCGACAAACGTTGACAGGCAGAGCCTGAGGGTCACGGGCATACATTCATATCAGCCGGCCTTGTGGTTATGGGCTACAAAGTCGTGCGATTGTTATCGTCAGATCAGTCATCACATGTGAGGATGCTGAAACAGCTCAGTTGTCCCAATTCCACATTAAAAAGCAAACAAAAACCAAGAAACAATGGGTAAATATAAAGCATGTTTATTTATGAAGCAACAAGTGTTCAAACATCGTGCACTTCAAGCCCTCAAGGATTAAAACTCAAAAACCCCGATGGGGAAAAGAGAAACCTTTAAAAAAAAAAAAGTGGAGCGACCAAGGGACAAGTCTGGTTTAGCGCTAAATTAGTATAGTTTGGGTTTAAGATTAAGGATGGTTAATTTAGTATATTTGAAATAGGAAATGTTAAGGGTATTTGGGCATACGGTTAGTTATGATTAAGTTTAGGCATTAGTTAATGTATTAAAGATTGTTAAGTTTAGGTACTAGGTAAGAGAGTTTACGCATTTTAGAGATGTTTAGGTTTGATGGTTAAGTTTAGGTAAGCGAGTTTAGGTACTAGGTTAAGTTTAGGTAAGCGAGTTTAGGCCTTTATGATGTTTAGGTTGGATGGCTAAGTTTAGATAAGGTCATTTATGTCTTATTTTATTTGTGGTTAAATTGAGGCCTTAGGGTTAGAAAGAAGGTTAAGATCAGGGTTTGCTTCCAGCCATGTCCCTTTAGTCGCTTCCTTAAGAGGGTTAGGGTATATAGAAATAAAATGGACAAACCAAAAGATTGAGCTAAACATACTTAACCCAAAACCTGGTGTGACATGTAGTTTGTTTTAAAACTTAACAGTAAAATGATATCCGTATGGTGTGCAGTAGGCAGAGTTTATGAGCTCTGCATGGTTATATTGGGTGTAGGTGTAGCCAGGGATCCTCAGGGTGGATGGGGAATAGGACACTGGAGTAGATCAACTCTGTTCAGTCATCGTACTGTGAAGTGAAATGAAAAAGGTAAAGACAGTTTCACATTGTGCTGGTCTATTTGGAAGACATTTTGATCACCAAATGTGACGGGCATTCAAAGACTCCTAAAGGCAGCACCATGCTACCTTGCCATTTGGTCCATTTAGAATGAAGTAACTATCGAAGTTCTCACCTGGGTCTAACCAAGACCTTTGGCTATTCAAAGTAAAAATCACATTAACATTGTAGGCTAAGCATCTTACCTGGGTCCACATGGGGTCTTGAGGGCGCTGTACTGCAGGCCTTTGGTCCATCCTCTGCTCAGGGCCGCGATCCTGAGTTTAAAGAACCATTTAGTGAGCTGGTATCTCTGCTGGGAGTGGATCTGTTTCAAAACTTTAAACCGATCAGCTGTACATTTATGTACCTTCTCTGGATAAATAAGGGGGCGGGTGGTCGTCACCTGAGCAGTGATCTTCAGCACCAGTGACTCTTTTTCTGGTGGACCAAAAAGCCCAGCTACCATTTGCTGATAAACCCAGCTACTCTAGTGCACTCACTACTAAGTTCCAAGTGATAAAAACCCAATTAATTAGGTTAATCATCTACCAGTTCCTACATGCAGACCTAGATGATCAGATTTACTCTATGAACCTTTAAATCGGTTGAAGAGTTCACTTTTGCTGGATGAGGATCTGCTTGGTCTTAACACAAGCTGCACCCACAAAGACCAACAGCAGACCGCCACCGCAAGGACCTCCAGCAGACCGCCACCGCAAGGACCTCCAGTAGACCGCCACCACCTCCAGCAGACCGCCACCGCAAGGACCAACAGCTGCGTCGCCTCAGGCCTTCTGAAACTTGACACATGTGCTCCATTTGCACACTGGACATTTGTTTTTTACTCCCTGTTGATGTAAATATGTTTTTTCCAGCAATCCAACAGCTCACTCAGAGATGTCAATACTGTATTTTACATGTCCCTTCGGCTATACTGTGCAGTTTTGATAATCTTATATTACTCTCCCCAACCCCAAAAGCTAGCCACTTTAACAATCAGAACTAACACATCTGTATGAATTAATTTACATTTGTACGAGGAGCTCCTGCTGGTAGTGTCATTCTAAACAACTTAACCATTCCAAGAAGTGGATTCCAGTGTCTTACCCTTCCGCATCTGTAGAACTGTACCGCTCCTGGCATTCCCTCCACCTGCAGCTCCCAGCACCAGTCCTGGATTTGACAAACACTAGAACACTGCTCTTGAAATTAAAGGGTTAGTGCCTAACCCGTCCCTGAACAAAAAAAAACAAAAAAAACACACACTATTCATACACCAGTAATAATTTGGAATTCATAAATTCCTTGGAAATCCCTCCAATATGAAAGGCAGCATGAGTCACATCTAGCAAGATGGGTCTGGTTGCTATAAACACATTTGAGACATTTGTCTTCAGTAAATTGCCCTTGAAAGTGATAAACGTTACTTGCCTTCATTGCTGATGTCAATACATCTCTTCCAAAGGACTCTTGGTGAAACATGCAAATAAATAATATATTGAAATGTAAAATTTGTCAACGATTTTAATTTGTCGTACTACAAATCAGATTTTGCCAGTGAAGGGTGAGGGTTGCCAAACGGAATTCAAAAAAAGACAGTCAACGTAACTTTAAGAATGTATGCAAAGTCCGGCTGGGAAAAACGACAACTACGGCTGTAAAGCTGCGAACAGTGACCTTGCGGGGACTAGACCAAACTATGGGTGCAAAGCTAGCTTCCAAACTAACAGCTGCAAAGCTCAACACCGTTGCATTTACTGTACCCTCAGTCTTGAGTTGAGACGGACTTGAACAAAAGGGGTCCCCACCAGAGGCAAATCATATGCACAACAGCACTGCAGAAAATAAAAAAATCGTCATCACATTGGAGAGCTATATGCAGGTGCGGGGCGGGGCGATACTCTGCGGGGGGGACGACACACGACTCCATTATGAACGTGATTGGCTGTGAGCGAGAAGCTCGAGACGCATTCGATACGGCAAACTAGCTTCCAAGCTACCAGGTGCAAAGCTCCCAACACAGTTGCATTTACTGAACCCTCAGCTGGCCGTTTAGACTGGCTTCATCAAAAAGTAAACCGGCAAATCATATTGCTGAATGAAATCACAATGTAGAATCGTATTGCATGGAAATGAGATCACAATGTAGAAAATAAAAAATCGTATTGCATGGAATGAGATCACAATGTAGAAAATAAAAAAAATCGTATTGCATGGAATGAGATCACAATGTAGAAAATAAAAAAAATCGTATTGCATAGAATGAGATCACAATGTAGAAAATAAAAAAATAGTATTGCATGGAATGAGATCACAATGTAGAAAATAAAAAATCGTATTGCATGGAATGAGATCACAATGTAGAAAATAAAAAATCGTATTGCATGGAATGAGATCACAATGTAGAAAATAAAAAAATCGTATTGCATGGAATGAAACGGAACGGTAGAAAATAAGAAAGCGTATTGCATGGAATGAAACGGAACTGTAGAAAATAAAAAAGCGTATTGCATGGAATGAAACGGAACTGTAGAAAATAAGAAAGCGTATTGCATGGAAATGAAATCACAATGTAGAAAATAAAAAATCGTATTGCATGGAATGAGATCACACTGTAGAAAATAAAAAAAATCGTATTGCATGGAATGAGATCACAATGTAGAAAATAAAAAAAATCGTATTGCATGGAAATGAGATCACAATGTAGAAAATAAAAAATCGTATTGCATGGAATGAGATCACAATGTAGAAAATAAAAAATCGTATTGCATGGAATGAGATCACAATGTAGAAAATAAAAAATCGTATTGCATGGAATGAGATCACAATGTAGAAAATAAAAAAATCGTATTGCATGGAATGAAACGGAACGGTAGAAAATAAGAAAGCGTATTGAATGGAATGAAACGGAACTGTAGAAAATAAAAAATCGTATTGCATGGAATGAAACGGAACTGTAGAAAATAAGAAAGCGTATTGCATGGAATGAAATCACAATGTAGAAAATAAAAAAATCGTATTGCATGGAATGAAACGGAACTGTAGAAAATAAGAAAGCGTATTGCATGGAATGAAACTGAACTGTAGAAAATAAGAAAGCGTATTGCATGGAATGAAATCACAATGTAGAAAATAAAAAATCGTATTGCATGGAATGAAACGGAACTGTAGAAAATAAAAAAATCGTATTGCATGGAATGAAACGGAACTGTAGAAAATAAGAAAGCGTATTGCATGGAATGAAATCACAATGTAGAAAATAAAAAAAATCGTATTGCATGGAATGAAATGGAACTGTAGAAAATAAGAAATCGTATTGCATGGAATGAAATCACAATGTAGAAAATAAAAAAATCGTATTGCATGGAATGAAATGGAACTGTAGAAAATAAGAAATCGTATTGCATGGAATGAAATCCCAATGTAGAAAATAAAAAATCGTATTGCAAATAATTAAACCACATTGCACGAAAGTCAACATCAAGCAGCAGGCAACAGCTGCTTCTCGCTCACAGCCACGTGATTGGCTGTTTGCGAGAAGCTCGAGACGAGAAAGTGTAAGCTTTTGTATCGAATGCATCACATGAATTACCTATGGAGAATAAAAGCGCTCAAGTAATATGTCGTTTCTATTTGGGTCGCATTCCACATCGCAAACTAGCTTCCAAGCTACCAGGTGCAGAGCTCCCAACACCGTTGCATTTACTGTATCCTCAACAGTCTTGAGTTTAGACTGACTTGAACAAAAGGGGTCACCGCCAGAGGCAAATCACACATGAAACCGCACTGCACAAAATTCAAACCGTATTGCACGGCCTGCCACCACATTGCACAGAATTAAAACCACATTGCACGGAATTCATCATCAAGCACCAGGCAACAGCAGCTTGCCAAGTGTATTGAACGTTGTGAAAAGGAAAGACTAAAATTGGGAGTGTGCAAGTGCATGTGTAAAGCAAGTACAGCATATAACCTCTTCAAATTCCAGCACGCCAACTTTCTACCAAACCAAAACCCAACCTTCTACCAAGCCAAGACCAACCAATTAAACCAAACCCCAACATGCCCCCAGTCAGTCGTCTAGTTAGTCTGTTCGAGTTCCAAACAACACAAAGGGTCCAGTGGGGTTATGGATGGAGCAAAAACCGAACACGTCTTTCTCTTTGTGGAGTTCTTTTGGGGTCCTTAAATTCACAAACTTGCCCTAATTTCGCTTTGACAGACTTCCATCCTGGATATTGCGGACACGTGGCATTTCCAGTTCTCTGTGGATTCCTGAGGGAGGTAGAGCATCTGGAGAAGGTGCTGTGCCTTTCAATTGTCGAATGCAGCATTGATTGCACAGGATGTCATTTCACCTAGTGGATGTCCTGTAGTCCAGTGGCGCTGTTAAACAAAAAAAGCAATTGGCGAAAATTGTTGAGTTCGCCAATTGGTCTACTTACCTCTTAACCTACGACTGTTTCCTTTCAACAGTTCCAGTTTCACCCAAACGTCGTTCTTTCACAATAGTTGCAGCTGTTCTTCCATTTTGCGTCCAGTTTGCAGAGCTCACACTTCCCAGTGTTCACATTGAGGTTGTCGGTGCAGCGTCAGTAAAGTCAGTCGGTTAGTCATCCCCAGTTAGGCCTAATACACACACGTGTACACACTGCACCCAAAACACAAACTACAACTCTGCATTTTAACTGCAATGAACAAAACCACCTTGACTATGAGCGGTGAAATCCAGGTTCACTTTGAAGGGAAAGAACAGTGATGCAGATTGTGAGTGAGGAGATGGGCAGTGTAATGTGTGCGGTGCACTGATGTACAATCACAGGCTGATCTGAAGCCAGCAGCCAAACACAACCAAACAACTTCAACCAGCGCTTTAAACAATAAACGTTGGGGGACTCACCGCGGGGTTCCTCTGTGAAGTTCCCCCGTTGGTGGCCACGTTGTCCGGATTGTTAAAAGGTATAGGCCTAACCTAGCTTGCAAAAAGGCTAAAGTACGCCAAACACAACCTCGGTTATCGCATGCAAACGCAAAAAGAACTAATGCCCGACATCACATGGGAGCTATATGCACAGCTGAATTCAATTAAGAGCTAATGACAACGAGAACGTGATTGGCTGTCAGCGAGAAGCTCGACACGAGAAAGGGCCTCCGTATCGACCGCAGCAAATGAAATACCTGTATAGAATAAAAGCGCTCAAATAATAATGGATCGGTTATTTTTATTTTTGTGGGGTCGCAAGCGACATAGGTATAATGTAGGTATGTGGAAATGTAATTATAGCAATTATTGTTGTCTACTGTTTGTTTTATCAGTCTGTCCTGTCGGACTGGAATCATTCTGTGCTGCGCTCTCATTTCCCTAACCTATGAAACCTCCTCTGTAACACAATGGGTCTCTACGATCATGATGAAAACTAACTCTGGGATATATTATTTTTAAGGATATCTAAAAGCACAAATTTAACACATTACAAGACTGATCTCATGATCGAAATCTCTGAACAATTTTACATATTTGAAGTATGATGACTGCACAATTAGATGGGGGGGGGGGGGGGGGGGGGAGTGTTCACTTTTAAATGATAATTAAATTGTATTATAATGTATTTACTCTTTGTTGCCCTATATTTTAACACACATTTCCGAATTACATTGGGTTGAAGCGAAGTGAATCAAATAAAAAGTTATAGAATGTGAGAGACCCTCCCAAATGTTCTGTCATGCGCAACAGAACCCACCTGAAGTCCAACTGATCAGTGTGTAGACGATTTTACATTTTAAAAGCTCAACCATAGTCAGTCAGATCTAATTTAATCAGTCTAAATGGCAATGATTGTAATGACATACGTAATGTGTGTGTGTCTGTCTTTGAGTGTCTGTCTATTTGTGTGTATGTGTGTGTGTGTGCAATCTCACTCTCATCCTAGCACTCTCACTCTCATCCTAGCACCCTCACTCTCATCTTAGCACTCTTACTCTCATAGCACCCTCACTCTTATCCTAGCACTCTCACTCTCATCCTAACACTCTCACTCTCATCCTAGCACTCACTCTCATCTTAGCACTCTCATCCTAACACTCTCACTCTCATCCTAGCACTCTCACTCTCATCCTAGCACTCTCACTCTCATTTTAGCACTCTCACTCTCATAGCACTTCCACTCTCATCATAGCACTCTCACTCTCAACCTAGCACTCTCACTCTCATCCTAGCACTCTCACTCTCATCCTAGCACTCTCACTCTCATTTTAGCACTCTCACTCTCATAGCACTTCCACTCTCATCATAGCACTCTCACTCTCATCCTAACACCCTCATTCATCCTATATTTATTATTATTATTCCGGATTGGTAACGTTTACAGCTCAGCCCCTTATCGCACAATCGTTTTCAAAATTGTCCATGACATTTGTATTCCAGTAAGGAAGTCCTCAAAAGGTTTGGCTGTGCAGGTGGCACAGAATAACACATAAACAGCATCTACTATTGTACACCAACTTCCAGAATGTTTTTATCCATCGGGGTGGAAATGCTGAGCGTTTAACTGTGACCGGAAGTTATAGTGCCCCCAATGTGAATTCTGGCACCAAACATTTTCGAGACCTGCTTACCAGGGATATGTATGAATACTTTTGACAAGTCCACCACGGAGAAATAGGCGTTATCAATCCGGAATAATAATACCCAAACCCCACAATAACAATAGGTATCCACAGATACTCTGTGAAAACCTAATGATTCACACAAATTATTTCATATTTATGGATTTTTATTTAATAAAGCATTATGGTGATCAGCACTTTAAATTCTGAGTTTGTTTATATTTTTTATTGTTTTTTAACAATCCACAGTTCCTCTCTTCACACTAATGTAAACGTTTTATCTCCTTGAATGGCCCCTCTCGTGATTGCTGCATTTTTCCATTATAAATGCTTTGGATTATGTAATACAATAGGAAGCAAGGAAGAGCCTATATGTAAGAAGTGCAAGTTAAGCTGCTTCCATAACAGCATAACACTGTATGAGTCAATGTGTCATGGCTTCATCAGTATGATCAAATTGAGAGCAACTAATTTGATTATTTACTAAGTCTAGTTGATTGGCAAGAATAATTTTACTACTACAATTTGTAATATATAATTTCTGATAATATATAATAAAACAGTGATAATTATGAATGTGATATATAGAAATATATAGAAATAAAATATGATGATATAAATGCACATTATACTGGATCTGTAAAGCCACAGCTAGACAAAGGAATTGCCTCATAACCAGAGAATATCCACAATATTTAATTTCCCCCATGCATCTTCAATACATTCAACAAGGCCAGGGGTCATCTCTGTGTATCACCGGTCGCCATGGAGACATGGAGCGGTAAGTACATGTCAAAGAGTGTGACTCCTCATCAGGATGGGTGTGAATCATTTTCACTTACAAGCACATGCCTGTGTGCAGGGAGAGGGAGATCAGTAATGAGTTTTGTGAGTGTGTGTTTGTGTGTTCATGTGTGTCTCCTTGTAGTGTTGTCTCTGATCTATGTGGCTTCTTCATCGTTATTCACTGTCTTGCTTCGTTTCACTCTATCTTCTTTGTTTTTCACAACACCCCAAGCTCTGTCTTGTGTCCATAAATACTTTATATGGCGTCCTCCATTTCTTCTGATTCTCATAGCTTCTGCCGGTCAATTGTGTGAAAATGGGGTGATAGTCCTTCCCACTTTCTTCCCCCAGCTCTCTATCACACACAAACAAAAGCGTGTCTCTACATATGTTTGTCTCATTACCTTCTCTTTCTCTTCAGAGTCAAGTTTTCTCTCTCTACATTTCCTGAAGGCTGCCGTACTAGAACATTGCTGATAGCACATTCAAAATAACGGTGAACCTGAAGAAGATACATTTGGATTCCATTGAATTGATGGGTCACACACACACACACACACACACACACACACACACACACACACACACACACACACACACACACACACACACACGCACACACGCACACACGCACACACACACACACACACACACATACACTCTAGCTCTCTCCCTACCTCTCTATCTCTCTTTCTCTCTCTCTCAAGCCTTTTGAAATTGTTACTGACTAAAAGCCTTTTATACCTATACCATTGACAAATGTACCGTAGGCTATTTGATTTAGTAATCTTCATAGATGTAATGACATGTTCGAATGTGTTAGCCAATCAAATCGCGCAAGAAATGGAGGCCTATCATCGGAGTTGCTGGCAATTGCGTCATAATTCATCGACTTGTTGTCGTTGTCAACAGGGTGCGACGTGCCGGGGACGCAATGCAAATGCATTATTAACAATACATCAATTGTTATTAATATCTGGTTATTGAAAAATAATATCGCTTACGAATTGTATAGGAAATACGCTTTGACTTTCAGTTCCTTTGTTTATGCTTTCCGGGTTCAACGCTATTCTGAGGCGTTTTTAGCTAGCAAATGCGCCGTGTACAATTTAATTGATGCCGCTGGCCGAAACGTAGCATTACCGTCATAAGAGTTGTCGACACTTTTCTTTTTGCCCATCCTATTTTGAGGGCACTATGAGTTACGGCTATGGCAGCAGCGGTGGAAGAAGAGGCAGAGGTAGAGGGGGTCGGGGATACGGGGACGATAGCCGAGAAAGATGGGACAGAGGAGGTGGAAAGGGGTCTAGGAACGCTGATTTTGGTTCTCAGGATGACCAAGAGCGGGGCGGAGGACAACGAGACCGACCCCCTCCACATCTGAAGGGTCGGGAGATTGGCATGTGGTACGCAAGGTTTGGAGCCGTTAGAAGAAAACAAGCTGATCGAAGATCGGTAAGTGTGGATGTTGTCAACTCTGTGTTAGTGTGTGTATGTGTGAGAGCGAGACATAGACCAGACTGAATGTCAATGCATGAATGCAACCCTGGTTATGTACCCGTCCTTCGTTGTTTACCTGCGTGAAGGGACAGGTGACAGTCAGACACACACAGAGTCTATGTGGTCTACTACTGTTGGTTATACTATTGTATACAATCTACGGTTATACTATGAAACTGAAATGTCAATAAACATACATTTATCAACATCTATGCAGCGGCCATTGGTGCAAATGGACGAAGCCAGTGAGCAGCAGATCACCAATCTTCTAAATTCTGTCAAGAGCGAACCCCCTGGTGCTAGCAGAGACGGCTGTGATATCAGAGCCTCTACATCTAACAGTTGGCGTACAGCTCCCAGTAGTAGTAATAGTCATTGGTGAGGACAACTTGCATTACACATTTCCCTCTGGGAACTTGACATGCCGTTTTATGTCTTTTCTCTTTTATGACAAGTAAAGTACACAATTAGTAGTTTGTATGTACTATGTCATAGTCCACTAAGTTGTATGCCATTTATATGTGAATATAATTTGCAGTTACTTTGATGGTGAAGAAGAAGAAGAGGAATTGAATGTTGACGTGAAATCAGAGGAACTGGATGAGGACATCGGTGGCAGTGTGAAAGCGACACCTCATCAATCAAACCGGTAACTCATTAAGTCGCCATAGCTCACAAAACATGTTGATCGCATGCTACAGTAGATTCACATCATATATCGGTGTCTTATGTCCGTCCTTCTCTATGAGAATGTTGGGCCACTTGGATACTGCTTATAGAGTCTGCTGTTTTTTCCCTGTAGTCCCTTCTCCCAGAGGGTGGTCAAGGATGAACCGCCAGATGCATGGGATGGAGACGAGGAGGAGGAAGAGGAGAAGAAGGTGAAAGTGAAAGTGAAAGCCCGAGGGAAAGAGAAGGATCTGGAGTACCTGTTTCAGGAAGTACAAAGAGACGACACCCTGGATGAGTTCCTAATGAAAGATCTGCAGAGCAAGAAAATGGACCCTAAGTATCAGGAAATGCTGGTAAGAATAATTTTTTTTCTTTTTAATTAAAATGCAGAAAACATCTTGAGCGTTTTAATTAGCAAAACATTACAATTATCTCATTCATTTAAATGTTTCATTTTTAAATGTTTTCTAAATATAATATTAATTATATTATGTAATTTATGTAAGAAAAGTATGTAATTGTTCAGTAAATATTTTGAGTTCTATGTCACAACAGCAAATGAAAGTAAATCATTTTTTTTTGCAGAAATTCAGGGAAAGACTGCCATCCTACAGTAAGAGACATGTAAGTCTTCCCATTTCCATGTGACATATTGTGAATCAACACTCAATATTTCCCAGACTTTACATTCCCTTACGCCCCGTTCCCTACGCAGGAGCTGGTGGACCTGATCAACTCCAGCCGCGTGCTGGTGGTGAGTGGAGAGACGGGCTGTGGAAAGACCACCCAGGTCACGCAGTTCATCCTGGACGATTACATCACCCGCGGCATGGGCTCGCTCTGCAGGGTGGTGTGCACCCAGCCTCGACGAATCAGTGCCATCTCCGTACGTATTCTACGTACACATTCTCTAATACGCACATACTCTCTACTACGTACTCACTCTCTTACACATACTCACTCTCTAATACATACTCACTCTCTACTATGTACATACGCTCTACTATGTACATACTCTACTACTACGTGCTCACTCTCTACTACATACATACTCTCTGCTACTACATACTCTCTACTATGTACATACTCTCTACTACTATATACTTTCTTTTTTTAATTTGAAAAATGAAGATGCAAACTGAAACCCTTTGATATTGTAAACCAGGTTAGTGGCCTTCCTGAAGGCCACTAACCTAAAGGTAACCTACCTGGTAACCTAACGGTACACACTGGTGTGCCCTTCAAGTTATGAGGTGTAAAGTATAGATGTATACATCATTCCGAGTTAGTCAAAAATGATGTGTATTTTAATAAATAGTATTTTGCGTAATTTCCCATAACCTAATGCAACAGTTAGTAGATGATGTCTAAACACTGGGTGTGTTTTTTATTTTTTATTTTTTTCAGTTTATAGTATTTTAAGCATATATACAGATTATATTGGGGCAGATATCTCAAAGTAAAACCTCACACACCTTAAAAAGGCATTGCAGTTAATATCCAATGAATGGTGATTGGTACTAAACAAGTTTTTGTTCCCAATTCCTTTCTACCATGCTTCTTTTCTAATGTTTTTCCCCCATCCCAGTCCGCCCCTAGCAACCACCTTCTCCATAATTCACTTCAGACTGCTGCTGCAGGACTTCTGCTCTCATATCTCTCATAACGCTCCACGTGTTCGGCCAGTCTCACCCCAGGCGCCTCGCTCTCTCTGCATCATATTTCTAAATGCATCTGACCTGAGATGAAGCTTACACCCCCCCCCCTCCCCCCCATTAGTGCATTGCGTTCAAGACAAATTATATTTGTTATTCTTTTCTTTTAATTAATTCTAAAAGGTCTGTGTTGACGAAGATCTTTTAATTTGATAAGGTGCCTCCCAGCTTTCAACATAACCAATGTCCCCATTTGACACCGTTTTGTCCGTCCACTGATGCACGAAACAGTGTTGCAGGGTTGCTGAATGAAAACCAGTACATTGTATGTTAATATGATGCTATTAGCACCATGCATTTTCTTCTAATACTACCTTCTACCTCACACAGAGGTAGACATATATATGAGTGTAGATTTCTCTTTGAACAACTGCTTGCACCTTTAAAGAGAGCCATGGAATCTCTTTTTAATGGGTCTGTTGTTGGTTTCTAGGTAGCGGAACGTGTTTCGGCCGAGCGGGCCGAGACAGTTGGGAACGGAAACTCGTGTGGTTACCAGATCCGTCTGCAGAGGTAATGTGGCTCTGTGGCTCCTGACAATGAAATGTGTATCTGTTCCATTACAATTCCTATGAATAGTAGGATAAACACACAGCTGTGGCTGTTTAGAGTCAAACGCACGGATTTGTGTACTTTGTTACTTAGATTGATTCAACAATGTGCGGAAAATTTAAATGTTGAGAGGCACGCAGGTAATGCAAGCTATGGGGGTTTAAGTTTCAGCTCATGATGCATGTGTCTCTTCTCTTCGCCTGATAAATGAAGACATCACTTTTAACATTTGTTTTCCACTTCTTTCTCCCTCTCCCTCCCCTCTCCTGTCCACGTCTCTCTCATGCACACTACAGCCGGTTACCACGGAAACAGGGTTCAGTGCTTTATTGTACAACGGGCATTATTCTTCAATGGCTACGCTCAGATGAGTGAGTATCCTCTGTCCCCACACACACACGGCTGACACACACACACACACACACACACGGCTGACACACACACACACACACACACACAACCCCCCCCCCCATCCCCCCGTTGATCCCTTTGTATTCCCTTCTGGCTCCGTACTGTATGTTAGTGGACAGCATTAGTATGGATGCCCACACTCTGGACTGTGGTGCTGTTTCTGAAACTAGTCAGACCTGATTGGAATAGTGATGGGGAATGAAGGTGGTTATTGGTGACGAAACGTTTGCTTTTCAGTTTTTCACCGCAAATATACAACATTACTTGGAGCCCTTTGTCATGGTAGACATTTAGCCTTTTTGGTCACATTTTGTAGCCTTCATTTTTAATCAATGAATGAAAAAAAGAAGATCTAGTATAATAATGGACGATCGTTAGCTGCAGCTCTAGAGGTTATGTTTTGTGAATCCATGACACTCAAACATACAGTTCTGCAACTAAATGAACAATCCCTGCTATTTTTCTGATGTGCTGCTGTATGCAGTGCGGCAGACTTCCTTGCCTGTAGTGAGTCATTTGAATGCGTCAAGAGTCTGTAAGTGCAGCATACAAATTTCGGACTTGAGGTCCTGTTTGAAGCCCACTAAGTGCATTGGGTCATGTTCTGTTGTCTGTTGACTAGCTGCAAATACCCTTGTCATTCCAATGCAAGTTATGATCCAGAATGAATGGGATGTATTACACTTCTTTTGGGCACAAACCTTTCGAACATCTGCAATGCTGTCGTGACTCCTGCATTGTGTTTGAAGTTCTGCTCGTATGTGTTGAGAACATTTACTGTGTGGAGTTAAAAAGGTCAGTCGGGGGAGTGAGTCTAGAATGCAAAACGGTCGATAGATACGCCACTCATCTTTATTTTAACATCGTGTTATGCGAGCTTTTATGCTAGTATATGGTGACCGTAAGACACCTCACACATAATGAGGAAACATCACTGACACGCCCCCACACTCACCCTGATGCTGAGGTCCAATCTCCTGGGTCAGGTTGCTGTCCACCATCAGTCACCTGGTTCTGGACGAGATCCACGAGAGGAACCTGCAGTCTGACGTCCTACTGGTCATCGTCAGGGACCTGCTCGCCATTCGCCCAGACCTGAAGGTCATCCTCATGAGTGCCACGCTCAACGCAGAGAAGTTCTCCAAATACTTTGGTGGGTGACAGTGTGGATTATCGTCATTTAGTAAAGCACAATGCTGGTCTGCAGTGTTCTTCTTCTGCTTCTCGTGTCCCAAGCACACCTTCCCACGGTAACCTTGTTCCCTGTGCAGGAAACTGTCCGATGATCCACATCCCGGGGCTGGCGTTCCCAGTGGAAGAGTTCCTCCTGGAGGATGTGGTGGAGATGATCGGGTATGTGGGGCCGCTCCCTTAAACCAACACACACCTGGGAATGTTTTTTAGTTTTTTTTTGTTGCTAAACACATTCTCGTACGCCTTGTTTTGGATTAACTACAGTCTTAAAATACTTATTTTTCGAGATCGCTGCAAGTATTTTTCTTACCATCTTTTTTTTATGAACCTCTTCTCTGCGCTTCACTATCTTCCAATGAGGCAATGTGATCCGTGCAACGTTAGCCTGGCGAGAGGCCGCCCTCGGACAGAAATGATTATTTCCTTGTACAAGGTACTTGGATTCGTCCTCGCTGGTTGCCCTCAGACCTGCAGAACAAGATGTTATAACAGCAATGCAACGCAGACATAAATGTGCACTGTTGGATTTTTATCAGAGGATAATACGTGAGCCGTGTTCACTCGCTGTTACACACCACAACAAAAAAAGCTGTATTTATTAGCTGTCTCCCGTTGGTAACGTTATGTTTATCTGATCGGCTAAATGTGTTGTCTGTCAAGACATGCCTTTTAAAATCAACTGCTTACGGCTAACTACTGAAAAGACCTTGCAAGCACAATGTTAGTCCAGACAAAAAACGGTTAAATCATTATTTTGGACTAGGTGGGAAAGGTGTTTCAATTGTAACCTTCTACACGTTTCTGGGCCTAAACACGGCGGACATCTTGGTTCCAGGTACCGTCCTAAGACCCAGAACCAGCGGCCTTCCTGGAAGAAGGGCTTCATGCAGGGCCGCAACTCCCGGCCTGAGAAGGAGGAAAAAGAAGCGGAGTACAAGGAGAGCTGGCCCTGCTACGCCCGCACCCTGCAGGACAAGTGGGTGATCCAGGGCGTGTGTGTGTGTGTGTGTGTGTGTGTGTGTGTGATGCTGATGTGACAGCTTGACAGGAGCTGGATGCTCCTAAATTTTAGCTGGTCCTCAACGTTGTGGCTGTGTGATGTGGACATTTTGACAAATTGACAGCCTCATCCTGACTGTTACATTTCTTTTTGTGTCACTCCTTGGTGGCCGAGTGCTGGCTTTTCAGTCTGCAGGGCAGATTAGTCTTGAAGAGCCAGTGAACCCAAAACCACTTTTTTGTTTTAGATGTGGTCATTTGTCTTAAATGATCGTCGACATAGTCATCTATGCCATTTTATCACTGTTACTGAAATAATTCCCAAATTTAGAGAAAAAAGGGGTAAAATCCTATGTTTTTGCCATTCTCCCCAAAACACTACATGGACGATCCACTCTGGTGCGAATGCAGATGGCGTTCTTTTCATGACCAAGGGGCACCGGCGGCGTGGTTTGTGTGGACAGAGAACCGAGGGGAAGATAAAGTTGGGCTGTTCGGACACTTATAGTATAACGCTGCTACGGTGTGTGTGGATGGTGAAGCTCCGTGTGAGCAGCGATTTATTTAATACCCGCGTCCGAGGTTAGGCTTACCGGACACATATAGTGTAACGCTATGGTGTGTGTGGATGGTGAAACTCCGTCCGAGCAGCGATTTATTTAAAGTCTGTGTCCGAGTGAGGGTTAGGCTTCCCGGTATAAACGCTACGGTGTGTGGCGCATTTAATTTACAACATTGCTTATCATAACGCTCATAACAGATACATAACGACGGTACTAAAAAAGTATCATAAAGTTGGTGTGGGTTGTTACCATGGGGATAACACGCCCTTTCCTAAAACTCTCAGCTCAAAACGCATTATTTTAAATCACATAGTGTTCGAATTGCAGCTGAAACAGTGGGTTCACTGGCTCTTTAAGGAGGACAGCTGGGTGGATATCCTTTTTGTGAATGTGGATTTGTGGTCCCTTTTTAAAGTGTATAATAATGCTTTGAAGTAAAATGTGAAATCCCTCCATGTTGTATTATATCTACATTCTGGTCATTCGGTACGTTTTATATCTTCTATAACGAGCTAACATAGCTAAGCTACAAGCAAGGAATTCACGAACGAGTATCCTTGTCGCTCCCATGATTCCACCAGCATGAACACATCAAGCAGAGTCCAGACTAGCCCAGAGTACGAGTTGTACTGGCGCCACGGTCAAATTATCCTCCTGGGAAGTTGACTGATACCATCATGACAACACCCACCATCCTTTTCGTCTTTCAAAGAGACATCATCTTCTTCATCCGTGTGTAAATACACTCCAGATGGACAAGGATTCCTTTGGCATGGGAGTGTTAGGAGTGTTTGTAATTGGAAGTGAAGGTGTTATCCTTCATCTATTGATTACGCTCCTTGGGATGTGAATGCAGGTATTCGGACAGCACCGTGGAGGTATTGGAGATGTTGGACAACGACGAGAAGATAGACGTGGAGCTGATCCTAGCACTGATCCGCCACATTGTTCTGCAGGAGGAGGTGAGGTCTACAGTTTTATTTCTTTAATGTTCTGGAAATGGCGGATGGCTTAAAGTGTCACCATTTTTTGGGGTCTTGACTTTTAACTTTGAGGTAAAGAATGTGTCCCATAATGCTAACAGTGCGTACAGTGGGTGTATCTGTTTGTACTGTACTGTCTTTGCTGCATGTATATTTGTGTGTACTGTGTGTGTACTGCTAAGACATGTATCCAGGCTGTGATGTTTGTGGTTTGGATGACTTCAAAGTTGAATAGTTGATATAAAGGTGAGGAAGTGAGCGAGACAGAGAGCAGGTTTCATATTCAATGTTTCCTTATTTTTCTTTCACTGGCTTTTTGGCAAAAACAAATGACCTCTACTGAGGCCTCAGGGTTAAGAAAGTGTCATCAAATCTACGTCTTTTGTCTCCTTCTGAGGCATACCTGGCTAAAGGGCTGCACATGTGACCTAAAGAGCTGACTAAAACTAGCACTGAGCCAGTACAGCGCTGTGTCGGGCAGCCGGAGCAGACTAGAGACCTAGAGGTGTCAAAACGAGAAATCAGTAGACACGGCACTGGGTGCTGGCAGTTGCTAATTGGCGACAGTGTAGATGCTCACTGTATTCTGTGTGCTGTGGCTGCTATAGCACCTCTAAAATATCCTTCCTTTTCATGTTATCTCAGGGCCACTTCTGTAGATTACACTCTACACCAGTGGTTGCCAACCTTTTCTGCCTGTGACCCCCTTTTTATCTCTGAGAATGTATGCGACCCAAACTTCAACTGTCTCACATCTGCTTCCACAAACTGTTTTTACCTAATCAAAATCTGCTGGTGAACGTAATCGCAAGTTTGCTCGTGCCTCAATGAATCTTGAGGCATTCAGTTTACCCAGGACATCTATGAAAAGAAAATATATTGCTTGCTAAAATGAATCATCAAATATCTATAGCTTATGTCAGCAATTTTGTGTGACCCAATATGTATATCAGGGGACCCAAAGTGGGGTACCACCCCTAGGTTGGGAACCACTGATATACACAATATATTTGACCACTTTGTAAAAAAAAGCCTGCGTTTTTTAAATACCTTAACTTTAATGACCAAATATTTTAGATTTACTCAATGGTTCCAATTTAATTTAGCTGTCTCAGTATAGCATTTATAAATCACCCTATTCACTAATAGATTGGCAATTGCTCATGAATGATTTGAAATGTCACCAATCCTTGACCCCAGTTCATTTTCCCTTTGGTAAGGATGAAAAGTCACTAATTTAAATAGACAGAATAATTATATCACTTTATGAAGCTGTGTCTTTTGTCGGCCATGACCCCCGAAGCAGCTGGCAAGCTGATTTGCCGAAACGTTGTCAAGCAGTCAAGAAGGAATGGTCTGATTGGCCGTGACAGTAAACTGATCTGCTGCTGACCGTGACGGCTGGTTAGGTATGACGCACGGGTTGGTAATTGCACATTTCTTGGCCACACAGCTTTTTGTGTGGTTCTCCCAAATTGTAAATCAGCCATGCAGAAATTAATTTACTTCTGTTTAGTGTGCTTTGAAATAACCGAGTTGTGTGGATGTGTATTCTGAGATGACCCAGTTGTGTTGGTGTATTTTTTAAATGACAGTTGTGTTAATGTGGTTTTAAATGCGCTGTTGTGTTACTGTGTCTTAAAATAGCAGTTGTTTTACTTTGTCTTGAAATAACATAGTTGTGTTAGGCTGGATTCAGACCAAACCAGGCGTTGCAGCGGTTAGTGCAGACTGCTGTGGCGATGTGGGAGTGTCACCTCATGGCCCCTTTGTGTGACTTTGTGTTGTGAACTTGAACCACTCCGTCATGGTAAGGTTGTACAGCCGTGGAAAGGACAGACTGCATTTTGACATAACACAGTTGTGTGTATGTGTTGTGAAATAACACAGTTGTGTTACTGTGTTTTGACATAACACAGTTGTCAGTGCGTTTTGAAGTAACCCAGTTGTGTGACTGTTTTGAAGTAACCCAGTTGTGTTACTGTGTTTTGTCCAAACATCATGGACATGTTTTGTGTAGTGCCGTTTGGGGCCCTTGTGTGCTCGCTGCCTGGCCCCTCTGTGGCTCTCCTCCTGTGGGAGCCAGAGGTTCCAAGGTTGTAATAACACTCTTAATTAAAAGCCAGGAGAGAGCTGTGCCCAGCGGCTGGTTCTTGATCTCCATTCACGCTCTCCATTTACTTCTTACAGGAAATTAAGCCGTGCTCGTCTCCCTCTTGGGAGCCCCAGCTATTTTCAACCTGCGTTAGATCAGCGTCAGATGATCATTTGAATTCAGTCCCTCGGTGGTACTAGATAACGCTGCAGGAAACACAGCTCTCTAACTCTGTGGGGCTTTGAACTTCATTTGTCATCTTTGAGGGAGCAGTAATGATGTTTGTTATAATTGGTATTCTTCTTGGGTTATTGAGATCCTGCTTGAGTTTGAGGCATTGCCGAAAAATAGACTTATCTATTATTAATTCAAATTCAATCTTCCAAACTGTCTGACCATAATGCTATGCAGTCTGTGTGGATGACACCCAATGATCCATTGTAATATGTGAGAACAAAACACCATTATTTATGTATTTAAGGATAGTTTTGTTTTGTTTTGTTTGTTTTAGCCACAAGAAAGGTGGGCTTCAATATTGCGGTTGTGTTCTTTTTTTGTTTGTTTTGTAGCTAAATGTACTTAAATAAATGTAAATGTAGTGTTTTCTATTCTTCCAGTGGAAAAAAAAACATGAAACGTGAAAGGAACGTAATGACATTTTGTATAAAGGTTTTACATTGCGGAGCTAGATTGTAGTCTTAACAAAACGTTAAACCCTTGGGTATTTAACAGTGTGTAGCATAATTGCATGCATGTAGCAAATCAATTAGGTCTTGGCACTGTACCAATTTCATTTCTAAATGAACCACATTAGTTTGTGCGGTAGTCTAGGCCATTCTATGGACCTCTCCATCTTAGTCTCGGATAACACGACACTTACTTCGTTAACCTGAAATCAACAGGAATGTCAGACGCTCGGGGACTAAGCTAGCCTTTCAATCATAAGTTGTTAAGCTGAAAACAAATACAACGGGAACCATTCTTTAATCCTTCACCTTCTTACTCTCCATTATCTATTCCAGCCATGTCTTGCACCGGGTACTGCTCTACGGCATGTGGCCATGCCAGGGGGCAGCTGTGGGCTCTCTTCCCTGCGGCACCGCAGAAGCAAACTTAATGTTCTCTGCTCTTGTGTTCCCTGGCCTTGGCCCTCCCTCAGAGAACATGGAGGCCATCCATCCCCCTTTTTATAGCTTTCTCCTGGAAGCTCATCGGGCTGCAGAGCTTGTTTTTCCCGCTACTCGGTGATGGCGTGGTGGTCCGTGTTGACCTCTCTTGTGCCGTGTTGTTGTTGTTGTTGTTGTTGCTGCAGGAAGGAGCCATCTTGGTCTTCCTGCCGGGCTGGGACAACATCAGCAGCCTCAACGACCTGCTCATGGCCCAGCAGATGTTCCGATCCGGTATGGACGCACACACACACACACAAGAAAAGTTACACACACCCATACCCAAGGCTACGTTGTCATATGGATTTGGTGTACGTTTGTTTTGATTTCGTTTTTTATTATCCTGGGTTAATGTGGAGGGTTGTGTTTTCTTTACTTCAGATCGGTTTGTGATCATCCCTCTTCACTCCCTGATGCCCACTGTTAACCAGACTCAGGTTGGGTTTCCAATGTCTTTCACTCTCTCTCTCTCTGTCTATCTTGCTCTTTCTCTCCATCATTCCTTTTCTCAAACGTTTTGTTCTACTTCAGTCTGTATTTCTCTCTGCAATTCTCACTGCATCTCCAGTGATCTGTTTTCCATTGCATCCATCCTCTATCTCTCTTGCTCTCGCTCTCTCTCTGTGTCTGTTCTCCTTTCAACACCTCTAAATTCTGCTCCTCCTCCTCTCTCTGCTCTTCTCCTTTCAGGTGTTTAAGAGGCCTCCTCCTGGGGTCAGGAAGATTGTGATTGCGACCAACATAGCTGAGACCAGGTGTGTGTGTGTGTGTGTGCGTGCTATGCATTCTACATCCAGTTTTGAATTTTACTTCTCTTTTACTTCTGCTGTCTGAGGGTTACATTTGTGTGTGTGTGTGTGTGTGTGTGTGTGTGTGTGTGTGTGTGTGTGTGTGTGTGTGTGTGTATTTCAGCATGCATGCACACGGTAGTGAAGATAACAGTTTCTGTGCTAATTGGTCCAGAACTATAAACCCAGCACTCACACACGCATGCAATTACACATCAAGGGGTCCTACCCCCTGACTGACTGGAGTGCATCTGAGCAAATTAAGGAAGACAGTCGGACTGACTGCAGCTCCCTTCAGTGATGCTAAATATAGCCTAAAGAGAGCCAGGACGTGTTCCGAAGCGCTGCTTTTTATGGCTGCCTTTGGTGCTGTGTGCGTCTGTCTGCTGTAATTGTCTGATGCAAACAGACAATTTATGTCTCCAATCATCTCTCTTTATTACACTGCTCCCCTGCCTGCTACCCGCTACTTTAGTGTCTCTCTCTATGTCTCTCTCCCTCCCCCTGCCTCTCTCTCCCTCCAGCATCACTATAGATGATGTGGTGTACGTGATCGATGGGGGGAAGATTAAGGAGACGCACTTCGACACCCACAACAACATCAGCACCATGGCGGCCGAGTGGGTCAGCCTGGCCAACGCCAAACAGAGGAAAGGACGAGCTGGGAGGTGTGTGTGTGTGTGTGTGTGTGTGTGTGTGTGTGTGTGTGTGTGTGTGTGTGTGTGTGTGAAAGTTTCCCCTCCGGTATTCGAAGTCCGTCATTCATCTAGCCTTCACAGTTTTATCTTTTCTAATTCCAGCTCCTCTCATTCCACCCATATATCCCGTCCATCTGGTCACTCTCTCTTTCCCGCTCCCTCTTCATCTCACTCTCTCTCTGTCTCTCTCTCCCCCTTCATCTCTCTCTCTCTCTCTCTCTCTCTCTCCATCCTTCTCTCTGTTGCGCTCTCTCTCTCTCTCCCCCTCCACCATCTCTGTCTCTCTCTCTCCCCCTCCACCATCTGTCTCTCACTCTCTCCCTCCACCATCTCTCTCTCTCCCTCCATCATCTCTGTTTCTCCCTCCACCATCTCTCAGTCTCTGTCTCTGTCTCTCTCTCTCTCTCTCTCTCTGTCTGTCTGTCTGTCTGTCTCTGTCTCTGTCTCTGTCTCTCTCTCTCTCTCTCTCTCTCTCTCTCTCTCTCTCTCTCTCTCTCTCTCTCTCTCTCTCTCTCTCTCTCTCTCTCTCTCTCTCTCTCTCTCTCTCTCTCTCTCTCTCTCTCTCTCTCTCTCTCTGTCTGTCTGTCTGTCTGTCTGTCTGTCTGTCTCTCTAGATCTCTAAACTTCCAACACGTATGATCTAAGCGTTGGTGAGGGCAGGTAGTAGTCTGTAGTCTCTTGCCTGTTGG
This sequence comes from Lota lota, assembly GCA_026745465.1. NCBI lineage: Eukaryota > Metazoa > Chordata > Actinopteri > Gadiformes > Lotidae > Lota > Lota lota. Next base: position 840,060 of record JACYXH010000864.1, read on the forward strand.
CTGGTAAAGCAGTAAATACACCGCTCCCCAAACCCCTGTGACTCTGCACATCCATTTAGATTCAGACCATCCCTCCCCTCTCACGGCTCTGTGTCCCTGTGTGTGTGTGTGTGTGTGTGTGTGTGTGTGTGTCCACTCAGGGTGCGGCCGGGGAAGTGCTACCATCTGTACAACAGCCTGAGGGCCAGCCTGCTGGATGCCTACCAGCTACCTGAGATCATGAGGACCCCACTGGAGGAGCTGTGCCTGCAAATCAAGGTAGGGAGGGGGCGAGAGGGAGAGATGGAGAGAGTTAAAAGGACATGGGAGATCCAAAAGGACAAAGTTAAGCTGAGAAGCGGGGGGGGGGGGGATGGTGAGAAAGCCGTAGTGGTGGTGATTTATTGAAATTTGTTATTTTTAAATCCAGAGAACTCTTATAAAAGATAGACTCACGACCCCCCCCCCCCCCCCCCCCCCCCCCCCCCCCGACACACACACACACACACACACACACACACACACACACACTATCTCTCCATGGCAATTTCACTGACAGCATAATCGACCCTCTCTTCTTATACAGACGTTAGTATCTTTTTTCTCTGCTTACACACTGCCGGCCTCTTGTTTTTCCTCCTGCTCCTTTGAGTCTGGTTTTGATATAATTGTTATATCCCTAAACACCCAGTGAGCCTTCAAACAGGCTGATGGAGCAAAGTTGTTGCCATTCTAGCGTCTGCAATGATAGGTGTCCCTGCTGGATTTCCTTGATGCGTGCGCGTGTGTGTGTGTGTGTGTGTGTGTGTGTGTGTGTGTGTGTGTCAGGGTAGATGGGTGTATTTGAGAGTGGGCAGGGGTTTGAGTATGTTTGTGGGTGAGTGTGTGTGTGTGTGATTGCAGGTGTCAGTGTGTATGTGAGGGTGTGTGTATTTTAGGGTGGATAAGTGTGTGTGTATGTGTATGTGTGCTTGCCGGTGTCAATGACTGTGAGTGTGTGTGTGTGGGTGGATGTATGTGTGTGATTGCAGTTGTCAGTGGGTTTGTGTGTGTCAGTGGGTGTGTGTGAGTGCAGGGTGGATGTGTGGGTGGATCATCACGCTGTTGGCTGGTGGTAGAAGCAGGCTAATGCATTAATCTAGGTGTTTAAGGTGTTGGGAGTGCAGGAGCCTCTTGTTACGAGGCTGACCTGAGCAGACTCTCTGGTGCAGCTTTTGGTTCAACACTGCCCTATTACCCACCCACACAGCTCTGCCTGTGGTGATGACCATAATGCTAGCCTCCTTTCCTCCTCCTCCACTCTTAGTGCGTGAGGTGGATGTAATGTGGGCTTGTTGACAGAGACTAAGTGCCGTCAGAGAAGGAGAGCATTTGCATTGGACACTCTCTTATGTTACCCATGGATTGATCACTTAGCTTGATATGTTTAAGCATTGGTGGGGGAAAAACGAAAAGCCAAGAACAAATGGTATTTTTAGACTCTGTGCTTTTGGCACAGGTCAGGGACTTATGGAACACCTTTTCGTCATTTAAACAGCTTATGTTTATTAAGCTAGGATTACGTAAAAGGTGTTGTAGGTCAGATTCCAGATTTGTGACGAGAGCAGAAGAGAGCACGATTTTGAAACTAAACAACCCAAAAATGTCCTCTAAATAGCTTACCCAAATAGCTTCAATAGCCCTACACCAAAAAGCAGAAGACAATATCTTGTGTTGGTCCGTATGCTCAGTAGACTTATCCTCAAACTTTTGAGAACATGAAAATGAATTCAATGATGTTTGATGTGTTGGTGTTTGATGTGTGATGCTACCTCCCTCAGATCTTAAACCTGGGGGCCATCGCTGACTTCCTGAGGAAAGCTCTGGACCCGCCCACCGAGGAGGCCGTCAGCCTGGCCATCAAGCACCTGGTAGACCTGGTGAGGAGAAAGAGAGAGGCTGGTTAACAACATGTTACTCTTACTGGTCATCGCAGGGTGTTATACTGATATACTGGCCTTGCACTTGGTCACTGTTCTCTCAATGCTGCCCTAAGCGTTGCTCAGCAGTATTTAAGATGACATCAAAGTGACTTGTAATACTTTATTATATGTATAGTATAGGCCACAGACAACACACACCCCTTACTTGCAATCTCTGCAAGGATGTGTGTACAGTATATCCATAAATCCTGCAGTATATAACTCTTTCAATCCAGCCATCACTTTTATCGAGGATGAGATAAAATGTACTTGTGAGAAATGAGAAATTTGGGATTAAAAAAATTCTAAGAAATACAACCCACCAATACCATGACTCATTCAACTTCGATATGTGTGTTCAGTCTAACATAATTTAGTCTCAAACGGAGAAAAAAAAACAAAGAACTCAAACTAAAACGCCCAAGCCCAAACTAATCCATCACAGAGCTAATCCAGCAGCAGCAGCAGCTCAGAGCCCAGACAACGTGCCGACCTCTATAGACACACATTGCCAGCAGCTCTCAGTAGAGCTCCCCGCAATCACGGCTCACTCTGGGAAAGTGGCCATTGACTCTGGTTTGGTTTTGAATGTGTGTGTGTGTGTGTGTGTGTTTGTGTCAGAATGCTCTGGACCAATCGGAGAGTCTGACCTCGCTGGGCGTGCACCTGGCCCGCCTGCCCGTGGAGCCTCACATCGGCAAGCTGATCCTGTTCGGCGCTCTGCTGGGCTGCCTGGACCCCGTTCTCACCATCGCCGCCTCGCTCAGCTTCAAAGACCCCTTCTTCATACCCTTGGTATGACGCACACACGCACACACGCACACACACACACACACAGATGAACTGATTAGTACGACCCAACATGTTATCGTCCATTATTTATTAACCATGAAAAATGATGATGATGAATAGGAGACGAAAGAAAATCAATCAACTGTGTCATCATTATGGTCATTCGTTGAATATTTGTAAAGCCCACCCACATCCAGTGTGGTCTGCGAGTTCCTATCCTAAATTTTTTATGCGTTTCCCGGTGTCCGTCCCGACTCCAGGGCAAAGAGAAGATGGCCGACATGAGACGGAAGACCCTGTCCAGGAACTCCAAGAGCGACCACCTCACCATCGTCAACGCCTTCCAGGTAAAGATGTCCCTTTCTAACGCCACTCCGCTGAAGCAATCATATGGTAATACGTTGAGCGTGAAGCATGTGCTGATCCTGTCCTGATGGATCGTGGGTTGTGATTGGTCAGGGCTGGGAGGAAGCAAAGCGCCGTGGCCCCAGGTACGAGCGGGAGTTCTGCTGGGACAACTTCCTGTCTGCCAACACGCTCCAGGTGGGTGGTTCCGCTAGGCTAGGCTATGGTAGCCTAAGCTAGGCTAAGACTGAAACTGCATGTATTTATGTTTATCGAGACGCATAGCCGCTATTTCCACCTAATACATTATGTATTATGTTACGAATCACTACGGAAATGTTTCATTTAGTCGCTTCGGTAAAGCAAAAACGAAATAAAGAAATCAATACATATCAAATTCCTTCGACAATATCATCACTTTCCCACCACATTTGGTGTTGCTCCATCCAATCTAAAAGTGATTTGGTTTGATCCCATCTGCCTCACAAGTTGTAATCAAAGATGGCTGTGAAAGCCAAGCCCCGAGGGGGTGTTTCAGGGGGCCGTCTCGGGCCGCGCTAGCGCCAATAATCGGATCGCTTGCAGGCGCCTGCATGGCATGCATGAAATCATCTGCACGGATCTCCTGTTCCAGATGCTGCACAACATGAAGGGTCAGTTCGCCGAGCACCTGATGAAGGTGGGCTTCGTCAGCAGCAAGGACCCCAAAGACCCCAAGTCCAACGTCAACTCTGGTAGGGGAGACCGGCTTCTATTCAGATACCTCTTCAAAACCGTCCGTATGTTCAGCCTCTACACCCAATATTCAGTGTCTAGTGATATTATGTGGAGGAATGAACTTTGCAGTTTGTGATTTTGTCCCATATTTCCCCTTCTAATAAAAGACGGATGAAAGGGAGATGCAATCACTTGGATACAATGAGTCCAGAAGCTGACTTGATTGCCTCTGCGGTGTAGTGCTCTTCCTGCGGTGTGGCTACCTGATACCGCATTACAGCGGCGATGCGATTACCGTCGCAGAAGCCCCGGCGTTTGTTTCACCGCTGTCTACGAAGACGCAAAGGCTGGCGGGAAACCCCTCCCTTCGCATCTTGTAACTTTGCCACTCTGCGTTTGCTTGGTGTGTTTGTTAGAAAATGAGAAGCTGGTGAAGGCGGTGATCGTGGCCGGACTGTACCCGAAGGTGGCGATGATCAAACCGTCGCACAGCAAGAAGTGGAAAGGGTGAGACTGCAGGGAAGGAGAGCCCGGCTAGAACAACACGAACAGGGGGTGGAGAGCACAGACGGACAGACAGACAGACAGACTGGATGAGAGGGTGCAGCTCTACCACAATGGTCCCACTTATCGGCCCCTCATCGAGTCCTACGAAAATCACCTGCGGCTTTGGCACCTAGATTATTATTTGTATTTTTTGTCCGAAGCAACACACATCTCGTCTTTGCACCTGAAGATCAGTGGATCGGTCCTCGAAACGTTGCCTCAGGCAGCTGTCAACTTTGTTGTGCGCAAGAGAGGAGCGTTCACTCATCCGGTTGATTCATTTTTTTTTTTTTCACCATCGTTCATTTTTTCCATAATTTCTTGTAGTGATTTTGTTTCCTTTGTTCTTGTTGCCACGTTCTCTCTCTCTCTCGCTGTCACTGTCTCTGTCTCGCTCTCTCTCCCTCTGTCTCATCTCTGCAAAGCTCTCTCCCCACCAGTTCTGACAGATCAGACGCTCATTTATATTCTTTGCATTGCATTGTGGGATTCATTAAAAGCACTCAGCCCACTGTGAATCTTGTGCTCACCTCATCAATAAATCAGACGCCTTCCTGCGGCTGACAATATTTATTTTATATATCCATCAGTTTGTCTCCTGATAGTTCATAGAGGCGGTGACGCTGTTGACAAACTGACAGTTACTGAGGGCTGCCTTACAAGTTGTTTTGAGGTGGATGTCTGCTCGCATCTCCACGACGCGTTCATCTCCTCCATTTGAAATAAAGCAAAGATATCCCTTTATGTAACATGGTGATCAACCACACATACACACACACACACACACACACACACACACACACACACACACACACACACACACACACACACACACACACACACACACACACACACACACACACACACTGACCTGTGGTGGTTCTGTTGCAGGTCCAAGGTGTACACCCAGGCTGATGGCAAGGTGGTCATCCACCCCAAGTCGGTGAACGCGGAGGAGAACCAGTTCAACTACACCTGGCTCGTTTACCACCTCAAGATGAGGACCACCAGTGTAAGTCCCACCGTTTATGGAGGTGTGTGTGTGTGGGGGGGGGGGGTTGGGGGCTGATCCTCATCTTCCTATCACTCTAATATATACACATTTTCATGGCCACCAGTGTACTTTATTTCAGAAACGTATTTGTACTGCCAGTGAAACGTAACCATCAACAATCAGGTCAAATTGCAGCCCTTACAGCATAAACAATAACCAGCATCATCCGAAGGGATCAGCAATCATTTTGAGGACCCCGTCCGTGTATGCACGTCTGTCATTGGTCTGTGTGCGTGCGTGCGTGCGTGTTTGCGCGCGCGCATGTGTGTGTACGTGCACAGTGAGACGAGTGGTTAAAGGTTGCCAATGGGCTTCATGCCGTCTTTAGAACTGATGAATATTTAATCAAAACGCTGCCTTTCAACTCCTCTCTAAAGCACTTCAAAGCTTCCGGCGCTTCAAACCAACGACGTAACCAGACACAATGTGAGAGGGATAGGACAAAGCAGTCGATGCATCGCCGTGACTGTTGCCCTTTCTCTCTCTCTCTCTTTCTTTTTGCCTGCCATCTCTGGCACTTCATTCACACCCCCACTGTCTTTTTTTTTCTCCGCCAAAGAGCCATTTTTCCCTTTGTTCTGTTCTGGTCAAAATACAACAACAAACCAGCCACACAGCAAACAAATGTGCTTGTGTTCCACCCCCCCCCCCCCCCCCCCCCCCCGCCTTGTTGTTCAGTTGTATGTTTTCATGAAGACGTTTCTCCTTCACGCTTGTTATTCCCCAACACATCTCTGTCCGTCTGCTCTCTGCTCCAAAGCTCATGATGGGTGCATCCAGAGGGGTGAAGGGGCTGCCACGGCAGAGGAAGAAGTATAGAATGGCATTTAGTGCTTGATCTCTTGTGACGCACCCGTTTTCCTTCCCACTACATATTGATGGGAACGCGGACCCTCGCTGCTCTCTGCGTTCTGTCTTGTCGGCCTGCTAACTCTGACCCCCCCACCCCCCCACCCCTTGTCGCCCTACCATCTGTCCCCTCCCCAAGGAGTCCCAGCACAGACTGTCTGACCTCAAAAGCTGATGCTGTGGTGGCTGCTGACCGTTTAGTGTGTGTGTGTGTGTGTGTGTGTGTGTGTGTGTGTGTGTGTGTGTGTGTGTGTGTGTGTGTGTGTGTGTGTGTGTGTGTGTGTGTGTGTGTGTGTGTGTGTGTGTGTGTGTGTGTGTGTGTGTGTGTGTGAGAATGTGCATAGATGCGTGCGTGTGCCTGCACTCGTGTTCACACTCATCATGCAGCCTCATGGGTTTCAGCACATACAGTGTAAGACAACAATGTGCAACACAACGATGTGCAAGACAACAATGTGCAGAACCTTAAAAAAACAACAACAACCCCAAACTGAAGTGCACCTGTCAGCGGAGGAGGAACGAAGTGATTGACAGCAAGACATATTAAAGTTTTTCTTCGCAGACGAGGCCAAGATGGATACCTCTCACACACACACACACACACACACACACACACACACACACACACACACACACACACACACACACACACACACACACACACACACACACACACACACACACACACACACACACACACACACACACACACACACACACCATCATCATGTTCTCTTTGGAGATCTCACACGTTTGCGTCCGCTAATCGGACACTCACACAAGTGCTGTACAAACCTCCTCAAATCCCGCTCGCGTCACCCAGCGCTGGCGCCATAGCGACGCGTCGTTGACGTCGTCTTGTCTCCCCCGCCGCTCAGATCTTCCTGTACGACTGCACGGAGGTGTCCCCGTTCTCGCTGCTCTTCTTCGGGGGTAACGTCTCCATCCAGAAGGACGAGGGCCAGGAGACCATCGCCGTGGACCAGTGGATCGTGTTCCGGTCCCCCGCGCGCATCGCCCACCTGGTCAAGGTAAAAATAATAATAATAATCCTATTAAAGCACGTAGGTGAGTCTCTGATACTCATGGCGGTCTGTATTTAAAGCCTTCTCTCTCGCTGCCCCACTTTCTCCACCTGTTTCTGTCTCCACGCTCGGATTCGCTGTTCTTATTTTGTGAAATGTTGTCTCTGTATTGAGCATCACTCGGCCGCCTTGTCACGTCTGAAAGGGGCTCGTTTAAATAAAGCTTCTCATTATGAACGCCGTGTCCCACACAGAGTCTGAAGAGAGAGCTGGACGTTCTGCTGGAAGAGAAGATCCGCAACCCGGCCCCAGTGGACTGGCACAACCAGGAGTCCAAGGACCGTGCCGTCATCACGGCCATCATAGACCTCATCACCACCCAGGAGAAGCCCACAGGGGGCTACCAAGCAGAGGGCTCGGGCTACCAAGCAGAGGGGTCGGGCTACCAAGCAGAGGGCTCGGGCTACCAAGCGGACCGCCCGGGCTACCAATCAGAGCGCTCGGGCTACCAAGCGGTCCGCTCGGGCTACCAAGCGGACCGCCCGGGCTACCAATCAGAGCGCTCGGGCTACCAAGCCGATGGCTACAACCGCCGGTTGGGCTCAGCACCCAGAGGGCCACGTCTCGTCTTCAACGATGATGACGACGACGACGACGATTAGGGGTGTATGAAGAAGGGTGCCCGGTGTCCCACCCCCTCCTCCATGACTTTGGCCGAAAAAGCCAGGGATGGATGTGAAGCGGCAGGAAAAGGGCACGTCAAAAGGGCACAATTAATCCTTTTTTGGGGGGTTTATTCATCCCGAGACTATATTTCATGTTTAGTTCTCTTTCTCTTCTGGAACGGGAGAAACTGGGGGCTGCTAACTGAGGTCCAAACGGGTTAGTTTAGAGGCGAGAAGAATGGCTACGCACTCGAATAAAAGAAAAAGAAGCAACGAATGAACAATCCCCACAATCCCGTATTGTATTCTTTGAGGACCGTTTTGTTGTAGTAAACCTATAGCCTGCTTTCATTTGTAGTAGTCCCACCCCACCCCCCACGGTGTTGACTTTATGTGTTTGGCAATAAAGGACAGCTCAAAAGCACCTTGACTACACGTGAGCTCATTACGATTAGACAAGGACACCTCGAGCATGAGCAGAAGGTAGCGGACAGCCCGGCAGACGAATGGCTCGGCCACCGGGAACCTCCTGCCCACCTGTTCTTTGTTCACAGCAGCCAGTGGAGAACACGCGGTAAACGGTGGATGCAGAGGAGTTGTTTTCTAGGAGGAAGGGATTAGCAGGACAAAGACGCGCAGGCTGGATGCAATTGAACTTTTATTCACCAAGGAGCATAGCGATTAAAACTTTAAACTATCGTTTTTATCGTAATCACAGGCTTCTACAATATACATTTGCATTCATAGGGATCGTCATGCATGTTAACGCAGTTTTTGTTTTGGAATTCATATTGACAATGATTTACAATGGCACAGGTAGAGGATCCAACACCTACGAAGAAGATTAAGATATACTTTATGTGGAAGATTATTGCATAAGTGAGTGTTTGTAGCGTGGTGTCCCTGAGTCAACTTACAAAGAGGGTCTAATCTTAACACATGGGCAGACGTCTGTCCTTCCCCATGCAGGGCATTGCACCTAATGTCTGTTTGATATTCTTTAAAGGCATGCTCTTCAGGAGGACAATCCCCTGTGTAAACGTCTAGAAGATGACTTACCCTGAATAATCACATTTTAACACATGCTGGCTAGGAGCCTCCAGAGTGAAAGACACACAATAGTTTTAGAACAACGGGTAACACATTATATACATATTTACTCTTAGCATTGCGAGTCAAAGTATAAACAGGCCAGTAAATATAAAGGTAATATACAGCGGATACACCTGTAGTTTGATTTTAAAAACAGAAAGGGGACATTACAGTAAGGTATGGACAGAAAACATTCCAAAATGCATCCTCCGTCTTCATCAGTGTAGATGTGGAATATTAAACTACAGTCTCTCAACTGGCCCAGAATACTTTACTATAGCAAGTATTTACAAAAAAGTGCTTTACATGGTAACGGGTGTATTTACATTTACAAATCACGTCAGTGGTTGTTAAAACACATCTTTTCCACATCAGTTTCTACAGAGAAAAGCTGCTTTTCCTGCATAGCATTTGTACTGCTTTGCACAAATGGTCTATTTAAGGGAATTAGTTTACATTCTTTTCAGAATCAGCGTTGCCATAGCTTACATGATAATGACACAATTCAAAGATAAAACAGGGCGGGACACAAACACAGACTACACCCAATTTGTTCGTGCAGATTCTGGTGAATAGTCAACTGGTACAGGCGTACAATGATTCGGTCGCACACCCGTCTTTAAAACATGTTTCAACCTGTACAATTATCGAAATCAACCCCCCCCCCCCCACCCCCCCACCACCACCACCACCATTGTTGTCGTTCTTGGGAAGGTGATGACTGAAGGACTTGACGATGCATGAACCACTTTTTAACACAGGCCAGCGAGTGTATGTAGGATCTGAGTTGATCTTTGCTGTCCGCAGGGCCCGTCAGCAGACTCATGGGGTCAGTGAATGACCCGTGAGACAACATCCGTAACCCATGTTTGTGGGAACGTTGCTCACTCGCGAAACACCAAGCAAGCTACAGGGAGGGAGGCGACCGGGCAGCCTTTCGTTGACACCAAGAGCAAGCCAGCGCTGGCTTGTTGCTGGAGCTGTAATCAGACCCAATCACAGCCCCTACCAGGCTCCCCACTGCAGACATCTCTCGTAAAGCCACGGGGTTTGTTATTCCATTATGAAGGGGAAACGTATATACGGGTCGTTATTAGACGTGTTCGCCGCTTATGGACCAGTCAGTGAGGGGTCTCAGGGCCACCTGTCGTCTCCACACACCCCCCCCCCCCCCCCCCTCTGGAAAGCGGTGTATTGATTTGACCCAAAGAGAGGAGAGTATGTTTGGCGTGAGCCTCTTCAGACGTTGGTCTCCAAGCCCTGCAGGCGGTCCATGCGCTGCACGTTGCGCTCAATGGTGGCCTGGCACGTGATCGGCTCGGCACACTCGGCCAGGAACCATCCTCGCTCGCCGTCGCGCAGTCGCTCGCCCTCATACCAACCTGAGAGAGAGAGAGAGAGAGAGAGAGAGAGAGAGAGAGAGAGAGAGAGAGAGAGAGAGAGAGAGAGAGAGAGAGAGAGAGAGAGAGAGAGAGAGAGAGAGAGAGAGAGAGAGAGAGAGAGAGAGAGAGAGAGAGAGAGAGAGAGAGAGAGAGAGAGAGAGATATGTGTGATCTACTGAGGCCTTTCTACATCAATGAGGTCCACTGGACATAAAGGGAAACATTTCTATCCCATGGTTCTAACAGGCGCTTGCTCCATGCTTTGATGGCGGAGGCCATTTAGACGGATTACTCTACGTCTATAGTCTTTGTTGTTTTGCTAGCTTCCATGCAGTCTTATTGTTTGCATCATTTGATTCCCAGCCAAATGGTTCTGGGTTCGAACGCCAATGTCCGCAGTCGTCACAGCACACCTAACCCCCTAGCTGCTCATTAATGACCTGCATCAAAATACATGTAATTTACAAGTCACTTTCCCTATAACGACTACACAGCGAATAATAAAAGTTTAGCAAGTTGAGGACTGAGCTTCCACAGGGTCAAGCCAAGGTGAGGCGTGAACATAATTAAGGATGCGGTGGGCCGAGAGACTCGTAGAAGAGGTGGCATCCAGGCGCTAACGTGTGAGGAGGGAGGGGGGGGGGGGGGGGGGGGGGGGAGAGTGTGGGAAGGGACTGTGTTGACGGGGCATACCGTCCTCTACCGCCTCGGAGACCAGCACCACGTCCGCCACCTGCAGGGACAGCTCGTCCGGCTGCTTGGCCGTGTAGGTCCGGGTCACCTCCACCTGCGTGGCATCTGGAACCACATGACACGAGGTTAGCGTTCCTGTACGACGTTACACGAGGTTACGGTTCCTGGCCAGCAGCCCTGTGAACAAACAGCCCCACGAATCCCTTCAACTGGGATGTGGTTATTTTAGCTATATACCTATGCAGACCATTTGAAAACATGATGTGTAGTGGTATTTTAAATACGGCTCTTGAGGCAATGGATTTGATTGCCACTGGGTGGCGCCATAGGCTTGGATGAGGATCTTTAGATGGGGAAACTGGTGTACTCACTACTTCTGTCCTGGTTCTTGTTGTTGTTGTTGTTCTGGCCCAGAGCACTTATCCAGCGAGCACGTTCATTCCTACAACACACACACACACGCGTGACATTCATCTGGACCTGTTTGGGAAGCTGTCAAGTGCTTTAACATGTAGGAAAGCTTTATTGTTTCTACATAACACACGCACACAGCCACTTGTTTATACTTAATTTCAGTCTACAGAACATTTTTGTACTGTAGACTTGGCAAATTCCAACAGACACAGGGCAGTTCCAATAAATGACAAATACACACAACGCATGCCGACACGCAAGCAAGAAAGGTTGAGAGAAGAAAGACAAACAGCATGAAGAATGAAAGAGAGAAAGGGAAGAAGAAAGAGCAAGAAAAGAAAGAAAATAGAGCGAGAGCCGTAGACCCTGGATCTACTGAGAACAGGACAAATGGGTGGTAAATTTGCCCCGGGAGTATCTGGTGTCTCCCCCCCCCTCTTGTTTGTTCTCCACTAGAGAACAGAGGTGTGCTCTGAGCCCCAAAGAACTCTGCAGCACAGGAGGGACAAAGAGTGATTCTCTGAACGGAACAGACCTGCTTTAGCCTTTGTGTGTGTGTGTGTGTGTGTGTGTGTGTGTGTATGTGTATGTGTGTGAGAGAGAGGGACGAAAAGGGTGGAGGAGAGGAGATCAGATTCCACTTCCGCGCTACACCTGCTCACGGTAGTGATGGAGGGGATACAGAGAGGAGAAAGGGAGAGAGAGAGAGAGGGGAGAACGGTGGGGGAGAGAGGGGAGCTTATCACCCCTATCTGTGACTCATCACCACAGGCCCACATGGTGCAGATGGGACAGGGGAGAGAGCGGACGCACACACGCAGCTAGAGAAGGCCATTTGTGGCCCACTTCCTAACGAGGCCTTTGAAGTTGCCAAATGAGTTGATGAGTCAGCCCTAAGTCATTGTGTTCCTCTACTGCTGCGGTCCCAAACAGAGCTTTTCAACCGTAAACATAAATCCCTGGTCAGCTCCGCTCACAATGAACCGACTAAAGCTCATTATGAGCGCTCATTATTCAGTTGAATAAGGCTGCACGATATCAACTTCACCGATAAAGTTTGACTAGCTAAACCAAGAAGTAATGTAATGGCATATTGACATGAGGTATTCCTAGCGATATCTGAAAATACTTAAAATCGTCATCTATTGGTTTTGTCTATTGTGTTTGATCGAGTTCTTTGATGTGCTGATGGGTTGGCAGTTTGTCGGTTCAAAGGACAGCTTCACCAGCACGGATCAATGAAAAGGGCTTAAGAACTGCCCAATCAAAAACCAGATCCAACTTTCGCAGTTTGTTTCTTAAAATAATCGACTGCGCTGCACACCATCAGTGATGCCGTGCATGCAAGCCTTTTACTCAATGACAAACTGAAAATGGATACCGTTTGTATTGTTTATCTGTCCTCTTTAAAAAGGAGAGGCTGCTCACTGCAGAGCCAATGGGTGGAGCTTGACCTGGTCCAGCCCCTCCCCAACTCAAGTCATACAACTTGGTAGCACAAGTTCAAGTAGCGTCTAGCTATAGCCCCGGAGAAGGTTAAGCTTCTCGGACACATATAGGACAACGCAACGGTGTGTGTGTGGATGTGTGGCGCTCTGTATGAGCAGCGGTTTACCTTAGCTTTTTGTCCGCGTCCGAGTGAGGGTTAAGCTTCTCAGTATAACGACACGATGTGTGGTACATTTCATATACAACGTCGCTCATTGTAACGCTCATACACAACGATGGTACTAAAAAAAGTGTCACAAAGTTGTTAACGTTGTCACAAAGTTGGGTTGTAACGCAACCCCCTCCTTACTAGACCTTTCAGCCCAAAACACTAACACAACAAAAAAAAAAACATCTCATAGTGCTCGAATTCCAGTTGAAACAGTGGATTCACTGACATTTGAACACCTAAACCTAACCATAACCCTAACCATAAATGGGTTGATTGGCTCGCGTAAAACCCAATCAGCTGGACTGGGTCCAGAGAGGTGGAGCTGGACTAGGTCAGGCACCACCCATTTGGCTCTGCAGTGAGCACCACTTGACTTTAAGTGACCACGCGAGGGCCCTTACCATGCTATGACTTGTGGAGAGTGAATGATGACATTTGGGTGACCTTCACCGACGATCAACGTGCAAAGTCACTGTGCGCTCGGGTGATCCGGCGCCATGGGAATTTTCCGGGACACATCGCCAATGTGATGTCTCCATAGCTACAGACAGAATATTATTAATAAGGTAAAAGCTGTTGTACTCCGTATAACCATCTTCACTGTCGGGTGGGCTATTATGTCCACTGTGACGTAGTTGAGGACTAAACTTTAAACCTACATTAACCAAAATAAATGTATAGAATCTAGATCCATATGAAGTTTGGAAATGTCAAAGGCCTGTACAGAGATCGAATCAATAATTATTAACTTAAATATATAATAATATATCATATATAATGAATCTATAATACACAAATTGCCTGCGCACACTCTTACATTTTACATACTCAAGTACAACAATCCAACACACACACACACACACCTCTTCAACAACTGTTTCCCTTTTGACAGCTGCACCAAAACATTGTATATTTGTGTGTATCACACACACACACACACACACCATGGAGACAGTACCTGTCTCCATTCCCACGCTCAGATACAACAGCTGAGACACTGTATCAGTCTATAGTGGCAGTCTTTCACACCATTTGCCATGACATCGGGACACACACTCAACCTCTCACACACACACACACACACACACGCACGCACACATGCACACACAGGCATGCACAAGTGTCACCAAGATGTCTTCAATGGCACATACTAAAATCGTCAGAGGTAGAAAAGCCCCCTAGATGTGTGTGTGTGTGTGTGTGTGTGTGTGTGTGCATCCTGCATTCATATGTAGACATGCAGACGTGCGAATAGTGCATGTGCACATATTCAGGCATGCAAGCAGTGCCTCCCCCTCCCCCCTTGGAAAGGTAAAAAAAGAAAGAGGCCTATTGAGCTCCAAGTCTCTTGGTGGCAGGCAGAGAACTGCAGTATTCAAGCATCATTGACACGGTTCAGACCCAAGCTGTGAGGAGGGCCGGGCTGACGCGTGAAAACCTCGGAGACACAGCCAGCACCCGAGTGACACTGTCCCCTGTTCCTCACCGCCCTCGTCTGCCAAAACGGGCGCCGCGTCGCTTCCAGGCCGCTGGTTGCCATGGCGACACGGCTCCCTGCAACCCTTTGCTGTTGTCGCGTCAACGTGTTTTACTCCTCCCTCTTCAACGGACCAAAAAAGGTCCGGTCGGCGTTCTGAGCCACAAGGACACCGCCTAGTCTCGGACCCATGCGGGGATGAAACGTGAAGGGAAGGGACGACGGAAACCGGAGTCTCCACTCTCGCACTAGCCACGGGATTAGCATGGTGACAAAACACACACACACACACACACACACACACCTCAAACAATGGCTAACAATGGCTAAAGCCATCCAAACTGCTCCCGTTGCCCAGTAAGAGTACCAAGAGTACCGTGGAAGTTTGTTTGAAGAAATGAATACTCTCGTTTCTGCATTTCAGTTGATATTCATCACAAACGTATCGTCGAGTGTGGGGATGTTAGCTATCCGCTGCTGCTGCCCATTACAGCCGCGCTAACGACTGACCAGGGTTGTTTTGCTGCAAAACGTCTGTGGCAGCAATGTTCTCTGAATAGAGAAGCGCCATTCATTGACTGGCCGGACAGGACATAACATGAGGGGCTGGGGGGGGGGGGGGGGGGGGGGGGCACTCATACACACACACACACACACACACACAGACAAACCCTTGAATTCTTTATTTAGGGCCACAATTTCAACTACAAGGGCCCAAATATTGTCAGATGAGACAGTTGTCTGATCACGCACAGACAGCCATGCGTATCATGAGGGTGTACACACGCGCACACGCACACGCGCACACACACAGGAAGAGGCCTCAGCCATTCCCGCTGGTCGCTGCTGCCAGTGGTTGTATTTGTGTGTGTGTTTTGTCTGCGACCATGTCTGACTTCCACACAGGGATCCTTGTGCCATCTCCACTCCAGCTGCCCTCTCTGTCTCCGCTTCCTCACACATTACATCACCGCTCTGGCCGGCGCTAACCAACCGCTAACAAACGGTGCTAGCCGCTGTAAGCGCCCCACCCGCTATGCTCCCAGACCTCCCACAGTCCGCTCTCTGAGGCAGCTGCCGGGGGGGAGTTAAATAACATAGGATGGCATTAATCCTAGCGGGGATCTGTCTGGGAGGAGGGCGGGGGGGGGGGGGGGGGGGTTTAGTAGGAACGGTAGAGAGAAAGAAGAAGTCACTTTGACTCAATCTCACTCAAGCGTTTGTCTGCCTATTTATTCCACAGTGACAGCAATACTACGACCGAAACCGTGAAATTGATATGCATTGCATTTCACACATGATCCGCGTTTCCTGTAACCATTGGGCAGAGTCAGTCTTTCTGTAATCCACCTTTTTGCCCTGCTCTAGTGAAGAACCGCCGAAGGATAGAAGAGCGGTGTGGCGAACGAAGCAATCTTTTCCACGCGTCGTGTTACATTAGCGCTGAACGTGAGCGTGGTAAAAGGAAGAGGATGCAGGGCCGCAGTGAGCAACAACAAGCCCCTGAACCGACCCGCTAACTGTGGTCCAGGGGATGACACACAGGTCAGTGATAAAAGGAGAAACTAGGGTACACGGGTGGGTGGGTGGGTGGGGGGGGGGCATTTAACAATGAGCTGCTGCTAGGCAACTGCGTCAACGATTTCTAGCTACCGATTTCACAATGGAAGAGTTGCTGAGGGTGGGGGTCCTCTTGTCAGCTCATTCAGGTCTACAGTGGGAGCACATTGCACCATCCCCCCCCCCCCCCCCCCCCCCCCCCCCCCCCTTCACACACACACACACACACACACACACAATTATATATCAAGGGGCCCAAAGCCAGGCGTCCAAAGTAGGGAGTCTGGGGAGTTTCCATGACAGCAGCATCTTGAGGGGGTGCCCCCTCAAGATGGTATACAGAAGCTGTGTGTGTGTGTGTGTGTGTGTGTGTGTGTGTGTGTGTGTGTGTGTGTGTGTGTGTGTGTGTGTGTGTGTGTGTGTGTGTGTGTGTGTGTGTGTGAGTCAGGGGACTCTTTTTTTGCCAGATCAGTCAGCAAACAGCAACATCTCCCATTGCTTGTTTCCACTAAGAGCCCCTCATTGATAAATAGCCGACATGGCTGATCACTGCAGCTTCAAAACGTCCTGAAGCATTACATCATCCCATTACAGCTACGAGTAGCGGGCTGGCAGGCCGTTAGATGGAATGATCATCTTCATCCAGACATGAGTGGGATAAAGATAATACAGGTCCATGTTTGTACTTGGAATTGGCATAGGCTCCTAGATATATCCATGTTGCTAAGGAACTTAATACAAACAAAGAGCAAAATATAAACACATATATATCTAAATAGCCAACATCTATCTATCTCTATATCTATCTATATATATGTATGGAAAACATACATTTACTTATGACTTTATTATTTATAATATAATTTCTACGTTTCTAACAGCAGTGGTGGTAGAGGAATAGAAATGGCCGGCTGCTGCTGAAAGCTGGTGCGTAGCAAGCACAGGGCAGATGGTGAGGGAGTGGGCAGGAATGAGGAGGAACAGGTCTCTCTGTCTCTCTGTCTCTCTCTCTCTCTGTCTCTCTCTCTCTCTCTCTCTCTCTCTCTCTCTCTCTCTCTCTCTCTCTCTCTCTCTCTCTCTCTCTCTCTCTCTCTCTCTCTCTCTCTCTCTCTCTCTCTCTCTCTCTCTCTCTCTCTCTCTCTCTCTCTCTCTCTCTCTCTCTCTCTCCTCCCCAGAAAACAATCCTGAGGGAACGCTATGCACGTACCTTGGTGTTTTCACAAGCGCTAGCAAAAACAGCCATATGATTCCTTTTCATCTACAAATACGTAAGACAAACAAACCGGGATGAACTTCAACATGATCCCTGTGTGTGTGTGTGCGCGTGCGAGCATCTCTTAGCAACAAACAGCAAGGTCAGGTACCTTGCCATTATTGCGGCTCTGCAGAGATCTGCATTTCACAGCAAAAGTGGTTTCCGCCACAGCCGAAAGAAACCAGCTAGACCCAACCTCCACTGTGTACGCTCGGACCCATCCGTGCTTCCACACATCCCCATAAACCAACAGAGGTACAACCACGCAGATAAAAGATCCCCGTCCTCCCCGGGACATCCATCACGTCACACGCCACCCTCAGTCTGCACTTATGCACACTCTGTGTTCAAAGAGTGATGAATGCCGAGGCAATAAGCCTCCACTTCCTCCATAAGCAACATTTTCAAAAAAAAACAGCTACCAATTACAGGGTTGAAGGCAAGCGGCTCGGAGCCTGGGCCTTCCGATGAAAGACGAAACACAATACTCCTGTGACTCGGTAATGAGTGTGTGAGGCAGAGCAGGAACAATAAGACCGGAGGAATAGGAGCCCAGGTGGGGCGTTTTTTTTATGCAACTTCAAAATAAAAGTGTTTTGTGTATTCTGGGTAGAGGGGGGGGGAGATAAAAAGAGGCGATTCTATCAGAAAGGCGTTCTGCGGTTTGGCGAGAGAGGGGGGAGATGAACAGCCTGCGATAGAACATGGAATGATTTTTTTCCCCCGTGCTATCGCTAAATCTTTGCGTGGGAGAGATGATGAGAAAGTGAAGGTGAAAAAAGACGCTAGAGATTGATGGATGGACAGACAGATAGACATACATGTAGGTGAAAGACGGAGAGACAGAGAGAGAGAGACAGACAGAGAGACGGGCAGACGACAAACATTTATTCCACGTGTGACAACCAAACATTCAGCCCTTTGCAAGGCACTTACATCGACTCCACCCCCAGGATCATGGGCACCTTCTCGCCCGAGTGGTTGCTACGGAAACGCAGGCCGAAGAGGTGGCAGGCGCCGCTCTGCCGGGAGGTCAGCATGCTGGTGGGGGTCCGCACCGGGGACAGGTTCTGGTCCTCCGCCTGGCTGGTGCCCACCCAGATCTGGTCCCTCAGGGCGTAGTCGATCACCGTGTAGCTCTCCTCGCTGACAGACGGGAGAGGGAGATGTGCTGGGTCAATGTATGGTTGGTTCTGTGAATGCATCAAGGCTGATACCGTCTATCTCCCCTCGCTGACAGAAGGAGAGGGGGGGGGGGGGGGGGGGGGGGGGTTATAGTGTATGGTTGGTTCTGTGAATGCATCAAGGCTGATACCGTCTATCTCTCCTCGCTGACCGAAGGAGAGGGAGGGTTATAATGTATGGTTGGTTCTGTGAATGCATCAAGGCTGAATTCACTGCTCTCCATTGAGTTGCAGTTCAATTGCTCATATTCAGCATCCAATGTATGTATGATGAGTAAGGGAGCAAAGACACTGTAGGTGTTCGTGAAAGAATTTGCGTTGAATTACCTGTCAAATCTGGTACTTTTGCCTTTTTCTAATCTCTAGAGGTCAGGTTTTATTTTTTCTCTTTTTTAAAGTCGCACTTTTAACTTTGTATTCTGGACTCTTTGTCCACGTTTTATAATGAGTGGAAGTGCAACAGCCCCAGTTCCCCAGGCGGTTAATGAGGTCATCAGAGCCCCCTTCCATCATCTCCAGAACAGCACACAGCGACTCTGAAGTCACTGGACTCTGCACTGAACTCTGCCTTAATGTGTTGGACTGTGTGGAGGTTTTAAAGGCAACCCAATTAAAGTACAAGAAGAGAAGAAACCAATGGATTCCAAAAGGGCCCCTGGCCTACATTTCCCATGGGGCAGCTGGGCCTCATCATGACCCTATGCCCCCTCCGTTATGCTGAGGAGACATCTGGAATTGATTTGAACCCCAGCGCCCCGCCCACCCAGGCTCTTTAATGCCTTTACTGTATCTGTAGGAGAAGCCATGCTTTCGTTCACAGGAGCCTAACTCAAGCCAGTCTGCATTTATATAACACAGGGACTCAGGAACAGCAGTTCTTTTGGGTCATGGAGCTCCTGACCTAAATGTACCCGCTCACTAGCCACTGGAGTAGCACACTAACAAAACACAAGACAAACCGCACCTGAAACAAAGGCTTACGCTGTCTAAATAGCAATGAGAGTAGCCTAAAGCTATCGGTTTCACTGGCTACGGCTGTCAAAACGGAGTAGTAGTAACCATAATCTACTCCACCACACCAGCATCTGGAATACAAACACACAAGGCACCTCAAAACAATGGCTGCAGCTATCAACGCTGATTAGCTGCCCTGTAGTCAGCAATCAAGAGAAAGAATTCCATGACTGTTGGAAATTCTCCTAAAGTCTCCTCAATCTCAAAACCTTCTAATCTCTAATCTAGCCCCCTCCACTTGAAGAGCAGGGGGATAGGAGGAGACTTCAGTGAGATACACATCACAGAAACAGAAAACAGCTAACCAGCCCAGGGAACATGGCCAGACTTAAGCTTGTTGATTCAGAGATAAAAGAAGAACAGAGAGCGAGAGAGATGGCGAGGGAGAATATAAACTGAAAGCTACAGCAACGTCTACAGGATCTGGCATCAGATCACTTTCAGAAAAAAAGCTTAAAAAAATAAATAATAAAGGAATGATAAATAAATTAAAAGTACAACTATGATTCAAGTTCAAGCTATCGTGGAAAGTAACCGAGAACCCAAATATTGTAGCACTTTCTTTGTCTTTGCGTTTACCACCAAGTACCTAAAAAGTCAAATGTTTAACCCCAATTTTTGTATTTATTCATCTTAACATTGGGGTCTACGATACAAGACCTATAGAACAAAGATTGTGACCGGTGAACCTTAGTCTCGTCTCATCTCTCTCTTCGATCATTGACACCCCTCAACCATGGTAAGATGGAGTTTGGTCTGTTTTCCCTCCTCAGATGCGGTCTCCCTTTGCCCTACAGCTAAAATGTCTGGAATGCTATTGGTATGTCTCTGTGGAATGGGTTAGGGTGGGGATCTGCCATACACGTTTCTTGGTAAGCTGATGGGACACTGGGGAGGGAGGAGGCCTGTGTATCTGGATGATCGGAAGACACACAGGGGGGCGAAATAATGACTGTATCGGTTGGTGATATGGATTTGCTCTATATGTGTGATGGAGAACTGCTCTTAAGATGACTGAATGGGGAGATGTTTGCAGAATGGAGGCTTTTTTCCTTGGGAAGTGTCTATTTTGAATCCCAGTAAAAGGTTAAGCATGCAGACACAGATTCCCAGTAGCAAAGATTACTACCCCCCCCCCCCCCCCCCCCCCCCCCCCCCCCCCCCCCCCCCCCCCCCCCACACACACACACACACACACACACACACACACACACACACACACACACACACACACACACACACACACACACACACACACACACACACACACACACACACACACACACACACACACACACACAACACACAGTGTCCTGGTGAAAAGAGGGAGTGTTGATCATAGTAATACAAACAAGTCTGGAACAGGGAGGAAGGAAATGTGTGTGGGTCGTCGGCACTCGATTAATTCCTAAGCGCAGACACAGACGACGAGAGAGAGACAGAGACAGAGGTGCATACAGAGAGACAGAAAAACAGAGACAGAAAGACAGACAGATATGTAAACCCTGCCTCAACAATAGTAGTTAGACGACATCTTGCATCAAAGAGAACTGGGGGAAAAAGCACCAGAAAAAAAAAGAAAAGAGGGAAAAAGAAGGGCCAAGATGAGAGGGAAGCCAGCTGGTGTGTAGTCATGGTTACGTAAGTGTTCCGTAGAGTCTGGCCATAGCCAGCGCACACATCTTTCTCACTGTGTAACGCGTACCCCCGCGTTAGCTAGTCTGACGCCAGAGCGCCCTTCACGTGGGAGCGCGCCGACTTGGGAGGGAGCCAAGGGCATATGTCATGTCTGGGCTACCGTTTGCCCAGGTTATATGGATGTGACCTTGCCTTGGTGTGGTCTGTTTAGCGTTAACGCCTCAAGATCCTGAGAGGAGTCACATGATGGGAGGCGGTAGCTGTTTTCGCTCCTCGTTGTTGCTCAATAGACTTGCTAACGGTCCGCCCTTGGTCGGGATTTGGCGTCCCGTTCAAAGTAATTCGGCATAAAAGGAAAGTAAAGAGAGATAGGATCGGGATTTGCATCCGCTCCTTTTGTTGTTCCTGGCAGCAGCAGGTGTGAATAGGAGTGTGCCCAGCCACGCCCCAAACACCCCTGGGGATAGAAAGCGTGAACAAATGGTCTCGGATCCCTCAGCCCATGTGGGGCCCATGTGGGGCCCCGGGGCCCTTTTTACGGCCCGGTGCGGCCCTGGTGGTTTTGTTTAGGTTCCTGCAGAAGAACTCGAGGTATTGAGTAGCGTGCGATGGCACGAATGCCGTGAGTCTCAGATCAAACCAATATTATACCAGCTTCTCCTGTTCCAGAGCCCCTCGAAGCTCACGCTCACGCTACACACACACACACACACACACACACACACACACACACACACACACACACACACACACACACCCACACACAGACAGAACACCCTGTATCAAATCCCTCTTCCAAAAACACGCGTGCCACTGAGCCAGAGTCTACGGATCGAGATCTTATTCCCGGAAAAATGTAATATGGAATGTTTTTTATGATTCTTTGGAATTCTGAGTAGCAAGCTAGCGGGAGGAGACAGTTCCAGACCGGCACAAACGGAGGGAAAACGGTCTTTTGAAAAACATAAACAGACTTTTTGCGGGTGGACACCCACAGAAAGTTCACACACCAAATGAAAACCACATTGCTCCACAAGTCTGCCTACGGTTCGACTGCTTGTAAAAATTGGGGAAAACAAACCGTCTGGGCCACGATTGATGATGAGCGGAACTTATTTAAAAAGGTCTACTGCGGGGAGGACAAATACCACACCAGAACCACCTAAAACGTGACGGAGTATCCGCCTGTTAGAAAGTTCCAATGTGAATGTCAGACGGTGGAAGAACCAGCTAAACCTGATTTCATTGGTGCAAGAGTAGCTAATTTGCAGCCGTCGGATGTAAACCCTACAACAAGCAGGGATCTGTCCAATCCTGATCCACAGTTTCACCAGTTTTTGTTGAACTAGAAACATGTGAACGAGCGTCTGTGTGCACGTCCCAGAACACGCAAACACATGATGATTAACAATGGAGACAAAGCGAGAGACACCGTAATGACCCTTGGGTCACATGAGTGGTTCACACACACACACACACACACACACACACACACACACACACACACACCATTGAAACCACTAACACCTGAAACATGTCAGCGCAGGTGAGTTACTAGGGGTTAACTGTGTGTGTCTGTTCGTTGTTTTAATGTGTATGAGTGAGTGACTGTGTGTGTGTTTGTAAGTGAGATAATGTGTGTGTGTGTGTGTGTGTATACGATAATGTGCGTGTGTGTATGTGGAAGAGGAGCCCCCTCACCTCTTCTTGCGGGTGACGATGAGGACGTCGTTGAAGAGGAAGAAGTAGACGTGCTGGCGGGCGGTGCGCTTCAGGAAGATGCTGCTCTCCTCCACCAAGGCCGTCAGCTCCCCTCGCTTCACCATCCAGCGAGACGACGACACCAGGGGGAAAGGCTGAGGATGGGGGGGAAGAGAGAGAGAGAGAGAGAGAGAGAGAATGTTTTTTAAGCAAATGTAAATTAGACACTATAGAAATGAAAAACAATTCTGAAAGGATTTCTTCAGCAGTTTTTTTTTTTCTATCCGGAAACTATATATTACAACATAAGATGCTTTAGCCTTGATTTGCTGATAAGCCGTTTGTGAATGTGTGAATGTGTGTGTGTGTGTGTGTGTGTGTGTGTATGTGTGAACAGCTGGCTATGCAGACCAAGAGTATGTCGCTTAGACATCTGTGAAGCCCCAAATGTGCAAACGGCTTTTTTCCCACACTCCTTGCAAGGACAGACAGACACACACACACACACACACACACACACACTTTTTCTTGTTGCGCATTTGAGTTCGGGACCATGGTGTGTCGGTCTTATCTCCTCAAGTGTTGTTTGCCTGTCCATGGGTGTTTGGACGAAAAATGCTTCGCATGCCAACCGGACGCACACTTGTCACCTTGTCTGGGACAACTGCTGCAAAGTGCTCCGAGCTAAATGTAAGGGGGAATGGCCCTACCAGACCAGTGAACATGGACGGATGTGCAGGGCGTGCTTCAGTCCTTACCTTGATCTTGAACTCCAGCTGAGAGTTGATGGTGTACATCATCTCCGTCCGCTCCATGGTACGGGCCCCTTCGTTGCAGTTCCTCACCACCTGCGCAAAAACAAGTACACAGTTACCCCCAGTGTACAGCAAGCACAATTTGCTTCAAGGCATCTGTCGGCATAGAGACAGACAAGCATCATCTCCATGTCATTTTGTTGGGCTACCTACAGTGAGAGACAGACAAAGATAATTTGTATTCAATATTCTTTAAAAGCTATTACAATTGATTTCAAAACATCTTACAGTAAATATCGCATGACTTGTGTGTCAAGCCACAAAGTGTGCCAAGTGCTTTAATATTTTGGTTTGATCGGATTTGGTACGTGTTTTAGACATTTGTTTTATTAATGGAGACTCGTGAAAACATTGTGACGAACCTTGCTGACAGCCTGCAAGGCCTTCTTAGCCTCCTCGTATCGATCCGAGTCTTTAGGGGTCTTCTGACAAATGGTCTGCGAAAGAAAAACAAAGGGAAAAAAGGTCATGCAAGGCACCTTATCAAGAGAAACACAGGGAGACCTTTGACGAGCGCAGGACACACCCACTCTTGGCCAATCAGAACCCTCGTGCAAAGCCAGTGGTGGGAAGAGGAAAGACAAGGCCAAACTTTCTCAGGATCCCAAAGCCTCTGGGTGTAGGAGCTTAAACCCCAACCTCCCCAGGGGACTGACGGAGGAGGACCGCAGAGAGAGAGAGAGAGAGAGAGAGAGAGAGAGAGAGAGAGAGAGAGAGAGAGAGAGAGAGAGAGAGAGAGAGAGAGAGAGAGAGAGAGAGAGAGAGAGAGAGAGAGAGAGAGAGAGAGAGAGAGAGAGAGAGAGAGAGAGAGAGAGAGAGAGAGAGAGAGAGAGAGAGAGAGAGAGGCCATTGAAATGAGAAATGTAGCAGTAGAGACAGCAGAAGATGGGAAGGGGATACAAATGTTTTTGTGGAATTTTGCAACACGAGATTCCTTTCGATGTTTGTGGGTGAGGGGCCAAATGATCTTCCAAACATATAACGCAATGCAGGAAGAGATTTTAAACAAGATACAAACTGCAAAAATGCATTAATCAGCACCAGACCACTTGAGGTCAGTGGGGTCAAGTGTGTGTGTGTGTGTGTGTGTGTGTGTGTGTGTGTGTGTGTGTGTGTGTGTGTGTGTGTGTGTGTGTGTGCACGTCCGGTCTCGCCATCCATGGAGATCTCACTCACATCCATGAGCAAGGGCAGGCGGGTGATTCTCTGCATGGGCAGGATGAGGAAGGAGAACATGGGCAGGTTCCTGCAGTCTGGGTGGCTCTCGATCCGGGTCAGAACCTCCTTAAACACGGGACTCTTAGACCTGCAGAGACACAATGGATCAATGCAGTACGCTTGAGAAACATGAAGTAGCACGATAAAGAACTGTGTGTGTGAGTCAGTGTGAGTCGGTGTGTTTATGTGTGCGCGTTGTCCATTGTGTGTATTTGTGTGTGTGTTTATTCGAGTGTTTGTCCTCCTGCTTACACGAGCCTCTGCAGGGTGCGTTGCTGGTAGACTTCGTTGGAGCAGTACGTGATGTAGCGGTCAAAGTTGGACTGGGCATGCTCGTTGACGATGTCACTGATGCTGTCAATCAGGATGTTCTGCTGGTGTCGGTCCTCCAGCTCATTAAAGAACCTGGGGGAGGCAGGGAGGCAGGGAGG
Source organism: Lota lota (assembly GCA_026745465.1). NCBI lineage: Eukaryota > Metazoa > Chordata > Actinopteri > Gadiformes > Lotidae > Lota > Lota lota. The sequence continues at coordinate 865,527 of JACYXH010000864.1, forward strand.
GAGGGAGGGAGGGAGGGAGGGAGGGAGGGAGGGAGGGAGGGAGGGAGGGAGGGAGGGAGGGAGGGAGGGCGAGAGAGAGATCAGATTAGTATGTCAGGTTAACCAGCCGTTATACAATAGGTGTAGTCTGAGACTCCACACAGGAGGGGAGGGGAAATAAAGGATGTGCTGGCAGACAGAAACTCAGGAAGTCTCTCACACCTCGCTCCTAACCTCTCCATAGGACCTCAACAAGTGAACCCGCCTCTCTCCTAAAATAGACACTTGGCCATTAACAACAAAACACAAAGCGCTTCCACTTCCTGCTCCCAGCAGATGGCTGCTTTAACGGCACGCCACATGACCGAATCTGAATGTGTGTGTTCCACGGGGACCAAACAGGAAGCTGTCACACAGACACAGGAAGCTAACCTTGAGCACTTGGATGTGCTGCAAACTCATCTGTAGAGCAACCTCCAGTAGCCCTGTTTCCATCCACTACAACAGACCTAGCTTCTTCCTCTCGGTCTCACACACAGACACACGGGCACACACACACACACACACACACACACACACACACACACACACACACACACACACACACACACACTTGTTCTGGCCCTTAAAGTATTCAGCCTTTTAACATGTCAGAGGTGCTGGAATCCTCTCGAGGACACCTTGAATTTTGACACACACACCCCAAAGGTCAGCGCCCTTTGTGTGTGTGTGTGTGTGTGTGTGTGTGTGTGTGTGTGTGGAGGGGTCAGGAGAGAAGTTTCGAGGGTTAAGGCCGATACATGAATCAAATGACAAGGAGAACATTTCTTTTTGAAGGTGGTAGCAAGTGTCATCACTTTGGCGTGTTGAACACTGAAGGCGCTATGGACACGAGTGGAGATTAGAGATCGCCACAGATCCTGTGCTCAACAAACTGTATGTCCAACCATCTCAAGAACTTGCTGCATTAGCTGAACCTCGTGGAATGAGTGCTCGTCCAGGTGTCTTGGGTGTCTGAAAGACTACGTCGAAAACCCTTGCTCATCTGCCCAATCTACTCAGGCAGGACGTCCCGTAGAACCAGTGCTACAGGCTATGGGACTCTACACCCTGAAGCTATGCGCTTTGGGCTGACTCGGGATGGCCTGTAAAAGTATCACATTTAAATTTGTGGCTAGAGGGCAGACCTACAAGAGAGGAAAGTTTGGACACAGTAAGTCTGAACACAAACACGCTAAAGGGAAAGCTATGCAGTGTGTGCTTTAAACATACATAGCACATACCACCACTGCAAATTAGTTTGTTTATGTGTGTGTGTGTGTGTGTGTTTAAATCTGCATCTAATTAATTTAAGTTCATATGTTTTGATATATATATAAATAAAACAGACTGTGGTAAAACACTAACCACTAATGGAATAAAGTAGGAGCGGTATAAAGCACAGTTAAATCACAAATGACCCTGCTCATTACCTCAAACCATAAATCCCAACTGCTGTCAGAGAACGCGACAGGAGGGCAGTTATGATAATTAATTTACTATTACAGAGAAAACACACACACACACACACTATTTCTCCAAGTCGGTTTACATCTGCTCAGTGAGGCTGCCAAGAACCAATTCCCCCCACAGGGAATAATAATGCAGAAGTGTGTTCAATGAGAGATTGCTATTAAAAACACATGTGTTGCAAAGTTTTGCGAGACCTGAACACATTACCTGACTGTTAACATTACTATTTGAGCTGTTATTATTCCGCTGATTTATTGTTAGTTTCTACTTATTTAGCAGGCACTTTTATTTAACATATCTGACCTACAATGAAGTCAGATACGTGTAATTTGGTGACCAGGTAGGAGTTCAGGCCATCTTGCTCAAGGATGCCTACAGGTTAATCTGGGGTCATCGGGGATCGAGCCCAAAACCCTTGGGATGGGGGGGGGGGGGGGTCCAACGCCCTGACCACCAGAGCCCATATCCACGCATCAACCTTAGTTCAGGACAAACCACACGACCGCGACACAGGAAGCACCAAGGCGTACTTTTTGCTGACGGCGCACACGTCCGTGATGTTGGAGAAGAGGTGGTGGTGCTCGGTCTTCGTCATGGCGTCGCTGAGCTCCGCAGAGTTCTTGAACATGCGGACGAGGACCTCCAGGCTGTGGAGGTAGGAGTGCTCCGAGGAGATCACCTCGAAGATGGCCTGGAGGAGAGGACAACAGGGACGACATGAAGACAAAGAGCCTAGGGCAGAGCGTAGGGGACCACCGCGTCCACCGCGTCCACCGCTGCTACTACGGCACGTTGCGGTTCATTCGTATTCCAGCGGCGGATCCAAAGCAAGCGGCTTATTTTGCGTCCATTTCGGCAAACGCCCTTAAAAACATTCAATCAGCGCATTAGGCTATGAGTCATGCGTTGGCCTGGGTTGGTATCGCGCTTGACATTCCTGGATGGTACATTCATGACTGTGGCATGTTGCTGAGAAATACCATGTGCTTCTGAGGGAATTCACCAACTGCTTCTATCTAGCCTTTAGTCATGCTACTTTGGATCCGGAAACTAATGTGGTACGCACAGATGCTATGGGTTAGCGCTTCTCCCCTCTTTAAAATGCAATATATTCTAGGTTAAACAGTGTTGCTAATAGTATTTCAGTACTCTTTCCGTAATGCTTAATGGGTGTGGTGAAGTTAACTGCCATCAAACCCCAAATAATCATACAGTCTAATGCAGTTGCACTCTAGTCATTGTGTGTGTGTGTGTGTGTGTGTGTGTGTGTGTGTGTGTGTGTGTGTGTGTGTGTGTGTGTGTGTGTGTGTGTGTGTGTATGTGTGTGTGTGGCACTGTTTCTGTGACCTCAAAATTCGATTCTTGCCCGTAAATGGCAGCGGCCCAAGCGTCATGTTACGCGACATGACACTTCATGTTGTGACATCACACCCCATGTCGCCGTATGTCCCACTATGATTCCTACCTCCTGCCTTTTGCGTTCCTCCATACTCAGCTTGTCAGAGAGGCCACTTTTCTTCACCTAAACACAAAGCAGAGTTTGGGATTAAATGAAAGACATTACAATGAACCCGTGAATAATCATATTATTTTTTGTAAACTTGGCAAGACTACTGAAAATCATCTAATAATAAAGACCTTGGCCACATACGATGTACTAAAATGTGAGTGAACGTTTTTGGGTGAGATTTGGATACAACCCCTCAGTAATATAGAGGTCTGAACAATGCAGACAACAAATAGACCTTGGCTACGAGAACCGTACAATGGATTTTTGAACAAAAAGAATCCTTAAAGTTAAACGTTTTTTCCCTCAACGTTTTATGACAGAAAACAGTGCACATGAAATAGGTGGGTTGCAACTGCATATTTTGACCAAGCACATATGGTTTACATGAGCGTGGACTTGGTGTGTTGGTATGTGACGGGCTTGATATATGGCTTATATATATATATATCAGGGCATATGACTGAATAACAGCGGCGTTGAGAGGAGATGACTGGAAAATGCGTTGTTATTGGTTGAACTACGTGACGACTGTGATCACAAGACCTATCATGCTCTAGCACAATCATGCGTTGCATAAACACAGTCACTCTTGACCCACGGGAGCACCGGATTACTGTTTAACCAGGACTCTGGACCTTCTAACTCACACCCATTCACACGCAATCTCTTCCACATGCAAGCACACACACACACACGCTCGCACGCCTCTGTCTCCCGTGGAAAAGTGGCTACCTATCTCACGTTGCCCAAAAACCAAAACCGGGCCACAACAGCTCCACCAAGCCAGCCCCCCCAGGGGGGCCAAACCCTCTTTCCCGTGCTTCCTGCTCTCTGCTGAAGGGCCTACGCAAGTCGCCAGGAAGTGATACTGTTCCCTGATCCTCTAGTGTCTACTCTCCTACCCTGCAGCCAATGGCAAACAGCGAGGACAAACAGACCCCTGGCAAACTAAACATGTCTAGTCGTCACTCCCCCCCCCCCCCCCCCCCCCCCCCACCCCCCCACCCCCAATGGTTTTCGTTTCTGTCACTTGTTCCATGAGCTCATCTCTATCAAATAGGCTAAGTAGGTTATCACTAGGATATAACAACAGGGTTATATACTTGATTTAGTGATTATGCAGGCGTACAGCTCGTGGCACCAAAATGACTTCACCCTCCCTCACATGTGAGGACATTGGATCTTGGACCCACTATTAAAAAAAAACTCTACTGTGTAAATAAAACACAGCATTATTGGGTCATGGATAGCAGTCCAAAGAGTTTACTACAATGCACTACAAAAATAAGAACCACACACACTATTCAAAGATGACCTCACTTATCAAGTAAAGCCTAGCTCTATTTCAGAAGGAAGGCTTCAGGCGACATCACTTCCTGTCTCTCTCCTCTCCTGCTTTATTTGTGGAACAGGACATGCAGTTGAAACCCAAAGAGACGCAGAGGAAGGTCTCGAACCAGGTGCATTCGAGATGAGGGAGGGGCAAGGAGGGAAGGGGGGGGGGGGTCCTTTATGTACAAAAGGGGATGACGTCACTAAGGGAAATCTGGTTCTCCAAGTCACAAGACTTTAAATTCAAAAGGAGTTCCAGGAAAAAGTTGGAAGATCTTTATTTTCCCCTAGGGGAGATTCGTTGTGCAGTAGAAGCACCCATTCAGCCCCGTCCAAATCACACGGCGTACAGCAAGACAAGACAAGGACTCCGACATTCAGTTGGGCATATACACAATGTCGTGTACATGTGATAGCCTTTAGCTAACTTGTAGATATGCGTTTACCAGTTCCAGGTTCCCAAAGTCCTGTCATGTTTTAAGCAGCATTAGCACGTCACCGGCTAAACTTAATTAACCACTTAGAATCATCACTCATTAGAGGATGCTGTCTTTAGACAGATGTTTAACACAAAACACAACACCATAATCGGACGTTCCTTCAAAGGAATGTTCAATAATCCCTCCCACTGTGTAAGAAAATATCTAACTATTGAAAATGTGGAAAAACTGGAATCTCTGCCGCTTACAGCAAACTGAATCCTTCGTCCAGGGAACTGAAATGAAATTGAAACAGAGAGAAAAGAAAACTTGGCCACACTAAACCAGCTGCACAAAAGGTCCAGGGCCATGGAACTGCATAGTGTTGAGCTGTTTTGGGTGGCTGTGTTGGCAGACTAGCTGGCAGTACACACCTAGACGCCTCACTAACACACGCACACACACCCCTCAGTCAATTCACTAATCTTATCCAGTTTCATGACAATTTTCCCGTTTACTTATCACGTTTATTTCAGTCTGTCTGCATTTCCACGCCCGGTTGTCTACTGTAGAAAGCCTGTATTTATTTGCTTCATCTATCTCTCTCTCTCTCTCTCTCTCTCTCTCTCCTCTCTCTCCTCTCTCTCTCTCTCTCTCTCTCTCTCTCTCTCTCTCTCTCTCTCTCTCTCTCTCTCTCTCTCTCTCTCTCTCTCTCTCTCTCTCTCTCTCTCTCTCTCTCTCTCTCTCTCTCTCTCTCTCTCTCTCACAACAAGAGGCTGCAAGTGCAGAAGTCCCAGGCAGGAAACTGAATCAGTTCTTCTCCCTCTGTTTATATTCCCTGCATTCCAGGCCCCGGTGCTACATATTGTAATGCACGGCCGCAATAGTTCCCCGCGTGCCAAGCAGAAGGATTTCTACACAACTCGTTTCCCCTCCAAAGTTGATGGAAGCATCCACGGTGGGTTTACTTAATGTGCATTTCTCCACTGGGTTTCCTGCATCCTCGGTCTACCTCTGCCTCTACCTGTCACACCCTGGCCAGGGTTAGACCTTCCTGGGCCCACGAGGAGGACAATGGAGGCGAAGATACAGAAAGAGATGAGAGGACCGGAATGTACTGCACACCAACCGGATAGGACCACATTCCTGGCATTTGAAACTACGCATGCACACACCTCGCACACAACAACACACACACACACACACACACACACACACACACACACACACAGTGTTTATGTATGTCTGCGTACATGATGAGCGCGAGATCAGAGAGAGACAAACAAGACAGGCTATCTTCGGATATCCATATTTGTTTGAGTTTCTGTGTGTTGTGTGCGTGTGTGCGTGTGTGTATGTGCGTGCGTGCGTGCGTGTGTGTATGTGCATGCGTGCGTGCGTGCGTGCGTGTGTGCGTGCGTGTGTGCGTGCGTGTGTGCTGGCGTGCGTGCGTGTGTCGTGACTGACCACGCTGAGCTGGCTCCAGGACGTGCGTATGGGTCGGTACTGCACCACGATGCGGTCATCTGGCCGGGGCACGCCGGGCTCAGCGTCCTCATCAGAGTCATTGTGCAGCGCTTTCTCCTGGTAGTTCTGGTAAAGCTCCTCCTCTGAGACACAGAAACAACACAGCTCTCACAAACAAGTCGGAGCCAAGCACATTGCATACTGGTTGCTGTTTAGCGGACCCTTGCATCCAAAGTGGAGTACAGTGAATTCGTTTTTAGTCAGTAAGGAGTGGGTTAGGCATCTTGCTCAAGGAAACCTACAGGTACACTGGGGATCAAACCCAGAACCTTTCAGCTTGGAGTCTGCTTTGTTTATTCGTTGAATACGTCAAATTCCGTAATACTAACAAAGTGAACTTTAACATCACTAAGGGGTGTGCTTCTGTTCTACATTTTTGCCACAAATACAATAATACAATACAATAATAATACAAAGTAATACAATAGCAGCAACAGGGAGGGGGAGAGATAGAGAGGGGGAGACTGAGGACTCTAAAGAATAACCTTTATGAACGTGAACAATAAAAGTAGAGGACTTCCTCAAGTGGAAGAACATTGAAGAAGAGGACGTTTCTTACCTTCGCTGTCAAACGTGCGTTGACTTATCAGCCGTTTTGTTCTATCAGGATTCTGGAAAATATGTTAAACACAAAAGGCATTCACTTCAACTACGAGATTCCAGGGTAGTGTAAAAGCACTGACATACTTGACACACGCAGAGGGATTGTATACCTCTAGCCACCCCCTGTTCATGACCCCTCTCTTGTTTCAGGGGACCTTTTACAATGACCCTTGTCTGATTGTCATTCTATGCATGCTGGGTGCGTGTTGCATGCTGAGTGTGGATCCCACAAGCTCATGGTGCGAGAATAACCCTGTGTTTAACAGCAAGAATCCACTGTCTCTCACTGTGATGCTACAGTTTAGATGTCCGGTTGTGGTTACAATTGTACACTGACCGGCATAGACTATAGCCCTATTGCACACCAACATGACGACTGACCAGATGGACTGATGAAGACCGGACGGATTAACACCACACATCTGACCCACCTTGTTCTTTCCGAGGGTGGCAGACTTTCTAGTGCCAGGGCTGGAAGGCTTCAGGGTTCCAGGGCTGGCAGGTTTCAGGCTCCCAGGACTGGAAGGTTTGGCTAGCCTCTCTGCGGTGAAAGGCTGCTTGGCAGCGCTGGGGCTACAGCTTGGGCTACAGCTTGGGCTACAGCTGGGGCTACAGCTGGGGCTACAGCCGGCTACAGCCGGGCCGTCAGGTGAATCCACAGCCTCCTGCAGCCCTTTGAGTGTGGGCCTACAGGCCTTGGTGGTCTCCTCGGCACACACAACCGCCCTCCGGTAGGACGTGCTCCTCAGCCCTCTGCTGAGGGTTCCCGGGCTGTCGCCGTCCCCGTCCAATCCTGGACCCGTGGAGAAAAAGCCCCCCGTCTCCACCATGCTGCGGCTCTTCAAGGCTCTCTTGGAGCTATCCAGCCCCAGGAGGCCAGCGAGACCGCCCGGGCCCTGCTGGCCCGACGGAGCCGCCTTGCCCTGCCGCGTGTCCGACACCAAGCCCTTGGGGATGAGCTGCTGGGTGCCCATCTTCAGGGCGGCGGCGCTGTGCGTGCTGAGGACCACGGAGGGGACCGGGGAGGTGGAGCTGGGGGACGTCAGCGAGGGAGAGGACGACGCCGAGGCGGAGGCTGAGGCGGAGGAGGATGAGGAGCAGGAGGACGGAGATCGGACGTGCGACCGGGGGTCATGGGCGGAGGCGGAGGACGTCTGGCGGCTGAGCATCGTCACCGAGTCCGCGGGGGACGGGGAGCGTGGGGTGGGGGGGCCCGAGGAGTGCGAGGACGAGAGGGAGGGGATGCTGGAGGAGGAGCAGTGGGAGAGCGGAGGGGTGCGGCGGGCGGGAGGAGAGGGGCTGGGGACGGGGGGTCCGGGGCAGGAGGGAGAGGGCGGGCGATGGTGGTGGTGGTGGTGGTGGTTGTGGTTGTAACGGTTGTTGTTGGGCGTGAGGGGAGACAGGTCAGGGGAAGACAGTGGGGGCGTTGAAACAACGTGGTCCGGCGATGACGAGCCATCGCCGAAGGCGCTGCCGTCCCTCTGGGAGTTCAGCGGCAATGGATTAGACTTGCATTTTTGGACGTCTCGAGGGCACTTTGCAGCGGGTTTCCCAGTCTCATAGCCTCCATTTCTCACTCTATTGTTGTCCAGCGACGCTGATTTCCCCTCACTGGACATGAACCGGGACAAGGCGAAGCGTGCGTTTGAGAGATGTCCGATGCTGATGCTCCGAACCACGCGTGTCTTCCTGGACGGTTTGTTCAGGACGTGTTTCAACACCGACGTGTTTTTTGCTGCCGGTTTGGCGGCCACCGTCTCCGCCGGCTGGCTGAACGTGAAGGGGCCCTTGTCCTCCACGGGGAAATCCGTCATGTGAACCCCACCTATCTGGTAACTGAGGGGTCTGGCTTTGGCCTTGCTGGCGGACCTTGTGCCATAACAGTCTGTGCGTGGCTTCCACAACGGGGTGATGTTATTGTTAGACAGATCAACGTCGTTGGCCCCGTCCATGATTAGACCGTGTCAGTCCGTTTGGCCTATCTTTGAATACTCCCCTGTTGAGGATAACCTTGTCCGGAACAAAAGGTCACAATGCAAACATTGTAGCTCCGCACAACACTGGGTTGACCCCTGGAAGTAAACACAGGAACATCAATCACTATCAAAACCAATTTGGAGAGCCGCTTCAATGTCCAAACTCCCAAAGATGACTCATTAACTGTTTTGGCAGGAGCGCAGTTTCTATGCCTATTTAGTTCGAATCATTAGGACGACTTGGCATAAATCAGTATAAGTTTAAAAGCGTGGAAAACGTCAAAAGGCATTTCAATGGGATTCCAGTTAGTCAGCGAAGTACACGCTGAACATGAAGGTTAAACGCACGGACCCGGAATAAATCTAAAAATCGCGGCAATGTTGTCTGTTGCGTCTGCTTGTATCGATGGGAGTCCATAAACAGAGGGCCAGCAAAACGTACCTCCAATTAAAAAAATAAAAAATACATGCGATGCAGGCTTCCCATGTCCGTAGACTACTTATTCTAAGAAGTGAAAAAAAAGTTGTTAATTACCTGTCCGGAAAGTGGACGTTCGGGGTATCCAATACGATGTTAAGTCCTACGAGGTAAAGACTTTACACAAGCAAGCACGCTTGTTTAATTGTTGCCTACAACAAACAAGTTAAGATGCGCGCAGTCCCCCGGCGTGGTGAACTACTGTCTGCAGGCTCTCTGTCGCGCAGTAGCGCGGGTACACACTGTGGGAGGGGAGGAGGCCTGCCAAAAAAAAAGAGAGGGGGAGCATATGTCCCAAGTTCTCGCCCGGGCCAAGCCTTATTTGTTCTGTATCGGTCTGGGCAAAAAAGAAAAGAAAAAAGCTTCACAGAATGGGATAGCAAGTTGACCATTGGTTTAAATCGTCATTTCGACTTTGAATGCTTTATTTTCATGATGAGATGGACGATACCACGTTTACAAGTGATTCCGATATTTGCCTTGCAATAGCACTTCAAATACCAGTAGAGCACACATTCTCGCAGAGACTGGATGGAGTAGATGGCCAGTGTTGTTGTCCAACGAACTCAATTGCCGTGGTTGACTTCGTTTTACAGATGATGTCCAATGCTACCCTATGCATATTCCCCTTAACCCATTCAGCTTAACAGCTACTGTCTTATCGACCTATTTAAATTATTACAGGCCAGGCCATTCCTAAAATTGCGCTTCATAGCCTTCCTCCGACCGATCATCGCGAAGAACATGTGGATAGGGCGCCACCGTGCGGCCATAGTAGCACGGTACATTGATTAGTTATTTGGTAGGCGTACACACATTCTACAGGGAGGCGCATGGATTACAAGCGATATGACCAAACAAGGCCACGGAACGCAGTGGCCTTGTTTGGATGAAACATATTATTTTATGGTGCTTTATGGTACATTGGCTGAAACATCAGCCAATCACAAACTCTTTCAGTTATAGCTCCACCCTCCAATTGGCATTCTGGCTGATTACTCACACCTGGCCGGTCTCTCAACAACAGACCCTCAAACGCAACCAGCACATGCTGCAAGAACTTCGAAGAGCTGCAATGAAGTGTAAAGGATTTCATTTAAAACATTTTTCATTAAAACGCTGTTAGCATTATCAAGATGGCATTTCACTGTTTTTATTTTCCATTTGAATTGCTCTCCTGACAACCTAAGTTCTGCTTAATTGATATAGGTCTGGTTGTTTGAGTTGGCCTCAGCATTCAGATTCAAGAAAGGGTTTTCTAGATGTTTGGTGCTGTTGGAGATGTGTTGACTGAAGGAATATATGCAAGTTAGAGTTGTTTTTTAATTTTTTATACTTGTTTGTATTAAGTACTTGTATTATTGTTTGCATTTCATATTTCAATTAAGGAACAACAAAGTAGCAAGCAACTCTTCCTGGCTCATTGGTAAATATGAGTTAGGCTGTTTCTATGTTGAAAATAGTAGGCCTTGTACTATTGTATTTGAATGGGCTGTGCATTACTCAAACAGTTTATTTTTTGCATAAACTGCGGTCTGATCCATTAATCTGTGGCACCCTCTTTAAACTTGAAGTCAGTAAATCTAGAGAGATGTTTGTGCTTAGCCCACAAGGGTGATGGGAGTCTAGACATCATTCAATATGTATATCACCCTTAGCAGGTACGATTTTAAGAGCTATAATCGATCAGCTTTAAGAGAGTGAAGTGCTCTGTGAATCAGTTCTGGTTGACTGCCTCTGTGTACGAGACAATTTACATTTAAGATCACTGCTTCCAACTCATTTCCGATAAATCAGAACATATTTTCCCTGATTGGTTCAGGGAATTCATCTCGCCTGCCAATCACATGCATGCACACAGCGTTATAGCTCCACACAAGGGGGTGGTGGTGCAACACCTCTGAATAGCACAGAAAGAGAGGGTGTGGTTGTTTCATTCATGCTCTTTTACCTGCAGCAGTTTGGAAGGGCTTCACCGTGTTCTGTCTTGTGATTAGAAACATTCCTTGATTGGCAGTACACAATTGTGAGCTTTGCAATATTGTGAGATGCAAGGTGGGGTTTTCTGAGGTTACGGCTCATGCAAACCTTTCTGTGTGAGTCACGGAATTGGCTACGGAAGTTGTTTTTGTGTGTTAAATGAAGTTCACAATGTGTCCTGTGTTCCTGTAGAGGCCACCAGAACCTTGGACATTTGTAGTTCAACACCGGATTCAGCTGCCCTAAAGCTGTGTTGAGCTAACACATGACATGACACATTTCAGTTCTGAATGAACAGAAAATATCTTCACCAACTTACAAAAGTTAAGTTGGTGAAAATAGTTTCTGTTCATTTGTATTGTAGTCCATTTGCATTTCTTGGTAAACATTTCTCAGTTATGTATGTTGATACTTGATAAGGGCAGAACTTACTTAAGGGCAGAAATAAACTAAGCTGCAATCAGAGAGATATTTTCATCTTCAACCAGAATGTGAAGATTCCCATCCGACGTTTGAATCATAACTTGGAGTGCTCCATGAAGTGTATCTTATTTATTGATTCGGGAAGACGGGAAGGAAATCATGAGTGAGCACACACACACACACCCTTCTTTCAATCATTATCTTCCATTTACTGGCAATTCATTACATAGTCTAATAATTGATAGGAAAGTAAATAGCATCGTCATCTGCCAACAGAACGTTATTGTTTGATCTCTATCGGAAGTTTTTCCATCGTACCTCAGAGGAGTGTGACTCACGCGGTGACAAATGCCTCTGGTTCATAGGAAGCTTGGCAGATGAGCCTGTCCTGTTGCATTGTTGGAGACACTGTTTCCTCAGCTTCCCTCAGCTTCCCTCAGCTGGGTAAAGACACTTCCTATGATTATACACACAGGAAGAGCAGTTTTCCTTACAAAGTGTGCCGTGTGAGGCAATTGTTCATTCAATGGCTTGCCCATGAATTCAAACACTACTACTTCAAAGGCTTCTTGCCATGTCTTGACACAATTTCTGCAAACAGTTAATAAAACATTTAACGGAAGTAATTATTTTATATCATGGGACATGAGTCAGTCAGAGAATGGTAATCTGTGTTCTTCTGTTCCATTGGAATCCAACTAATTAATAGAGCTACGAACACACACAAGCGGACGTTTTCTTCTGTAAGCAAGCATCATATTCGGCTTGCAGCATTATAGTATACATCATAATCTACTGGCATTCCTGTGTGGAACAGTGGGACATTAGTGGCATCCAAACACTTGGATGACACAAATGCATTTTGAATGGTACATTCTCGAATCAATGATCACCAAACTGTGGCAAGAAACTGAACATAACGTGAAAATATGTGAATTCTCCAATCTTATTGGAGATCATACATATGGTATTAAGTATGCATGCACCATATGTCGCTAAGCTACGAGTGCAGCTCATTGTCCACAGTGGCCTGAATAGTTTCACCTTGTTTCTTCCCTCGGTGACGTAGCTTTCTCTCCCAGAAAGTAGCCCTCATCAGCCACCGTGTGTGTGTGTGTGTGTGTGTGTGTGTGTGTGTATGTGTGTGTGTGTGTGTGGCGTATGCAGTGGCTCCAGGTCGGTGTATACAGGTGCATATGGAAGCCACACAGGCGGCATCTGCCACATATCTCGCATGTTTGAACCTCAGCGCATCGCTATGGTAACGGCCACCCGAGGCCGTCGCAGATTGGCTGCCGTCGGTGCGGTGACCTGTAACCGAACGCCCCCCCACCCCCTGTGGTTTCTTATTGGCCGGGTGCCCGAGTGTGGTGATGTCAGCGTGTGTGACACACATACCGAAGCGTGATATGAAGACGGAGAGAGACGTGCAGTGGATCAGTTCAGTTGTCCTGTAGCAAACAGACTAGGTGTCTTACACAGTGCTTGCTTTCTTTTCCGTTTCGCATTTTGCTGGCATGAAGTAGGCCTAAGGGGACATCTTTTTTTCAAAGCATAAAATGGGTCTCATTCCAGAGCTGTGTGTCATAGTGTTCTCTGTTGATTTTAACCAGTTGAGGGCACATTGAGAGAGAAGAAGAGACAGAGAGGAGGGTGAGAATGGTACTGTGCTGTAGCAGACATTACATTTTTTTATAAACAGGGCATCGCAAGAGATCTCTATAGGAGACAATCTTCTGAAGATAATTGTTTATTAAATTGCCTTTGCTAAACCAAGGACACTCCCAGTTGAAGTACAGTGAATCAATGCATTGACAATCAGCGTTTTAATCCTGTGTTCCAAATAGTACCCTATTGATTGATGGCATTATATAATATAAACAATTGTCTTAACTATGTATGAATGCACAAGTGAATTTAATAATAATACTACACTTTACATCGCCCCTTTTCAAACGTGTGCTACAAAGTTGAAAAAAAGTGTGAAACGTGTGAATATCTATAATTATGTCTTGGACTTGCAATACAATCCATTTCCAACGGATGGCGTTGCTATGGTTATCTAGTCTTCCTAACCAACACAACTCAGCTTTCTGTGTCACTGTGGAGGATTCTGCTGACCCCACCCCTACACAACCCCACTCAAACCCCTTTATCACCCAAACCCCCCTCCTCAGTATCCCCCTGCACCCTACTGACACCCGACTCCCCCACCCCCCCCCCCCCCCCCTCCCCAGTCAACTAATTACTCATCTCAAAGCTGCTTAACGAAGCCTTTAATTACCAACTGAATCTGCCCTTGTGTCTGGCCCGTGACCCTGACCCCGGACTCATCCCTCCCCCGCACAGCTACCAAGGCCACGCCAGCTACCACGGCAATACGCAAACATGAGCGAAAACACACTGAAATAATCAAATGTGATTCATAAATAAATACATAGTAATCATACCAGCAACTATACAACTACAAATATAACACCACACTTTGTCATATAAGCACAATTGAGCAACAAATCAATATAACATAATATAACATAACATAACGGCCTCGAAAACAAGAGACCGATTATTATCACATTGATTTCCAAATGAAAGAAAATATGTAATTTTCATTTCAATGACAGATAATGACACACTCCGAGAAGACTTTCTAAATGAGTAGTTGAAACAAACAACTTAAATACTTTAGTTCTCCTGGTGGCCCAGATTTATAGGCCGATTTCATCAAGCTCAAA
>JACYXH010000864.1:887500-960000 GCA_026745465.1 Lota lota
AAACTGCGGTTCTGTGAGTATCCTAATTTCACCATGAAGAAGAAACTGCGAACTGTAAGTCACTAGTTTCCGCATTATTCTTGGGCACGTTAATGTATTTTGGCTTCCTGGAGGGTTGAGTTAACCCGTTAGGTGAAGGTTGATTTGAGAAGTAAGGATGTTTTATTGGTGCATAGGCTACTTAAGCGTTTGGTTTGAGTTGGTATTAATGGTTTGTTAAAATGGTTGCAAGTACAGGTTCTAAGTGAGTGTTGTAAGCTGTAACAATATAGATTTCTGTGGGTACAACCAAAACATAGTCCAGGGTTGGATTCTGATTTCTTTAGTCTACTTTCCCACTACTCTCCTGAGCTCGGCATCCACATCACATGAGTGTTGCTTTACTGATGAGGGTGTGGTCTGAGTGAGCAGAGATGCATGCTAGGATACAGGTGCTGTCTGACATCTACAGTTCTGTAGATGCGCCCCCTCAGGAGAATCCAAGTGTTTGAGAATCCGTTGTGACATCAGTTACATGGACTAGAATGTCCTTTAAGATTGGTGACATGGATTTCCGAAGGAGAAACGCCAGGGGCGAGATGTGAGGGCTCCTCATCTCAACGACTAGAACACAACTTCAGTCTTACCCCAGAGAACCATAGAACACATTTCAACATTCTCCTCCATGAATCGTGACGCCTCAGCAACAGTTTCTTTACCTCCTCAGATGGAGGAGAGCACAACTCCAGTTAAAAAAGGGTCATAGTTGGGGCCATTCCAAGATGGTTTCTGATTTGAGGGGAGCCGTCTTCCAGGGCCAACTGGCCTTGCCCATTACTGTGCAGTTTAGCCCGAGAAAGACTTCCATCTTGAGGGTTGGAGTGTACAAAACACTATCCCCAGAAAGCTTCCATCTGGTCCAGCTGAGGGCTCGTCAGCCTGCTGATGATGGAGAATCATGCTCTTCAAGAGCTACCGCCCCACCACTGGGTTGTCTTCTGAAAAGGTTACCTTCTTCTCACTTCTTTCCCAGAGTCCAGTCGTAAGGCTTACTAAAGCTGCACGGTTTGCATCTGTGAAGGCTACTCATTCAGGAAACCACTGGACTACAAAGACATCACTTCAGGGATGTGAAGTCATCTGGGACACCTTTTGGAGACGCCCTGCATAATCCACTACCAATGTCGGACACCACTGAAGAATGTTGTGAATCATAGAAATCTCTGGCGACATTGAAGATTCTGTTCTCTTCTGGGTGTCATGGCAGGAGGGTTGGGCATGGATGGTGGAATGTTATTTGGCATGAGGATTTTACCTGGCATGAGTGTTTGGCATTGTTTTGATCGGTGGCATGTGGGTTTGACATGGATGGAAATGGTTAATTTGTGAGCATGGCTAGGGTTCGCTCTGGCATAGGGTTCTACATGTGTGAGTGGCTAGGGTTCGATCTGGCATAGGGTTCTACATGTGAGTGGCTAGGGTTGGACCTGGCATAGGGTTCTACATGTGTGAGGGGCTAGGGTTCGACCTGGCATAGGGTTCTACGTGTGTGTGTGTGTGAGTGGCTAGGGTTCGACCTGGCATAGGGGTGTGTGTGGGTGTGTGTGTGTGTGTGTGTGTGTGTGTGTGTGTGTGTGTGTGTGTGTGTGTGTGTGTGTGTGTGTGTGTGTGTGTGTGTGTGTGTGTGTGTGTGTGTGTGTGTGTGTGTGTGTGTGTGTGTGTGTGTGTGTGTGTGTGTGTGTGTGTGTGTGTGTGTGTGTGTGTGGGGTTCGACCTGGCATAGGGTTCTACGTGTGTGTGGCTAGGGTTCGACCTGGCATAGGGTTCTACGTGTGTGTGGCTAGGGTTCGACCTGGCATAGGGTTCTACGTGTGTGTGGCTAGGGTTCGACCTGGCATAGGGTTCTACGTGTGTGTGGCTAGGGTTCGACCTGGCATAGGGTTCTACGTGTGTGTGGCTAGGGTTCGACCTGGCATAGGGTTCTACGTGTGTGTGTGTGGCTAGGGTTCGACCTGGCATAGGGTTCTACGTGTGTGTGTGGCTAGGGTTCGACCTGGCATAGGGTTCTACGTGTGTGTGGCTAGGGTTCGACCTGGCATAGGGTTCTACGTGTGTGTGTGTGGCTAGGGTTCGACCTGGCATAGGGTTCTACGTGTGTGTGTGTGGCTAGGGTTCGACCTGGCATAGGGTTCTACGTGTGTGTGGCTAGGGTTCGACCTGGCATAGGGTTCTACGTGTGTGTGTGTGGCTAGGGTTCGACCTGGCATAGGGTTCTACGTGTGTGTGTGTGGCTAGGGTTCCACCTGGCATAGGGTTCTACGTGTGTGTGTGTGTGGCTAGGGTTCCACCTGGCATAGGGTTCTACGTGTGAGTGTCTTGCTTGCCTGCTTTGACAGGTAAAATGTACATGAGAGGTTATGTGTGAGTGGCATGGGGTATAGGAATGGTAAACTAAATCAAAACGGATGGACGGGCACCACATATACTTAAGGACTCCAGTATACATCAAGAGCCTGGAACGATGCTCTGGAACGATATCCTAATACACGGGGCAGGAAGACAAGAGTGTTGTATTGGAATCAAGTCTAAAAGGATGCAAATTACGGGTTCAGATCAGTGACTTCAAACTAGGACTACACCAATTAGGAACAATGTAGGATGGACACCTAACGACATTCCACAAGGAGAGTCAAGTTGGAAAATGACCTAAATGGATATTCAAGATGAACTTCACACCTGTAGTGAGGCGGCTCTTCCTACCTGGCTGGATGGACGGCGAGCCCTGTGGATCGTGTCTTGTGTACTCTTGCTCTCAGATGCAAGTCTTCTCTGGCTGAACTGCATTGTTTTGTACAGGGCTAGCTGAACCTGGAAGATGGGTTCCCTACATCTGAAACAATCTGGGAACTATCCCAAACAGGGCCCTCTTCAAGCTGAAGTTGTGCTCTTCAGCTGAGGAGGTAGGAAACCTTCACTGGGGCTTCGAGATCTATAGAGAGGAACGTTGCAATGTGTTCCATAGTTCTCTGATGGAGGACGTTAGTTGTATTCTACTGGCTGAGAGGAAGAACACACATTTATCTCTTGGCAGTTTTCCTTTGGGAATCCCTGTCGCCATCTTGAAGGATATTCCAGTTCATGTAACTGATGTCATGACGGATTCTCAAACACTTTGTTTCTCCTGAGGGGGCGCATCTACAGAACTGTAGACTTCAGACAGCACTGTATCCTAGCATGCATCTCTGCTCACTCAGACCACACCTCCAGCAGTAGGGCAACACTCTAGTGATGTAGATGCAGAGTTTTTGAGTGTAACAAGGGAGCAGACAAAAGGGATTAGATCTTTAAATCATGAAAAATTGTATAGGATTTCAGGAATTGGGGTTAATTTTATTATGTGCAGTCATTTCTCTCAAACGCACACTTCTCGCACTCCTATCACTTGACCTCTGTAGATGTATTTGTTGAAATGATTTGCTATTGGTGATGTGGTTAGTTCAGGGTAACGTTGCAGGGTTATGGTTGGCTCTCTGTGAGCTAGAAATTTAGATTTGATCTGTATGGTTTGTACCCAGAATTGTCTAGATAATTCTTCTGTGTATTGTAAAATGTAGTCTGTTTTGCATTGAAGGATTCCATAGTTTTTAGGCAAGGATTTGAGGTTTAAAGATGTTCTGGGACCTACATGGTAGTTATGGTCTTCGTACAGTTTTGAGCATTTTAACTTGTACACACTGGGTGCATAGCAATGTAGAAGGACAATGCATAGTAATAACCAACAGCAACAAACAGATCACCTCAAGGTAAGTCTGTTGGCTGTGTTTTAAAATGAGAAAATCATCGCTGGACTGCAGGATCGTCCTTCGCTCAGCTCAAGGTGAGGCGCTGGTTATGTTTCTAACTGCTGGGTTGGTTCCGGCTGGAATGTTCGGATTCCAGTCGGACGGTTGTGTGCTTCCCGCCGTGGAAGGTTCTAAGTGAGTGTGGTAACTTAATTTAGTCTCAAAATGGTTGGCATTGAACATTGTAGTCGTGACAACCATAAGGACACACTTGGCAGTTATTTGAATATTGAGTCACCTGAGAGGGCATCTGGTAGTACGTTTTGGTTTTGCATTTTCATAACTATCACTTACGAAAGTACCCTGTTAGGGCATCTGGCAGTACGTTCAGGATTGGCATTTGCGTAAAGTTGGAATCTTTTACCTATATCTTAAGCAACTTTAGGTTACCTATTCAAAATACATACTGATCCATACGCCGTCCAATATGTTTTGCGTTTCCCCACAATTTAACCGATAGTCTTCGTTAATTGCGCTGTACTTTTAACCCCGTCGATGGACTCTTGCTGCGTACAAAACTGCGTTATACTTGCGGGCACATTTCTGACTATCAGTGAAGGCTGCAAATAATTTTAAGGCGGAAAACTATTTGGCATTTCTTCCATACAACCCATCACCTGAATATGGCTAAGTATCATTTTACTATTCAATTTAATACTGCTTAGTGTTCTTTGGTACTTTAACAGCTTTTGTACACTCTAAATATCTGGTCTGCATTAATTGCCACAGAAGTTAAACCCTATGAAGTTATATAATTTTTACTCCATACTTTCGTGATGAGTTACCAACTGGATAGTATCAAACAGCTAAAATAATGGCCGTATGTCCCACATGTTGCAGTAGTAGAAACTCTAGAACTGTACAAGGTTAAAATGGTAACATGTAGTTTGTCACAAGGTGTCTGCCTCCTCACCCAGACCCATACCACCACAGACTGTCAAAGAAGTCCTCCTTAACAGGTCAGTGCTCTGGTGCATGGGTATAAAGTATTTTCAGGTCAGTTTTAATGCATGGGCTAAAACACTTCTTTCAACTTGTGGACTGCTGTCTTCATTCCCAAAACAGTCTTTACTCTGCAGTCTTTTCTGGGCTTGAGTTATAAAACAAGAGTGGCATAACTGTTCAGAAGAGTCAAATACGTTTATTGTTGGGCAAATGCTAATATATACCTGCTGCTGTAGCTGAAATGCAAAGCCCTGGTGTGGCTAACATAACACAAGTTAACTATGAACACCATTGTTGTTCCTCTTAAGTGTCCTGTGATCTGTGGCGCCAGGATGGACCAGAGGCTGGGGACCAGAGACGGAGGCTTGCAGCACCAGGATGGACCAGAGACTGGGTAACAGAGACGGAGGCTTGCAGCACCGGGATGGACCAGAGACCGAAGCTGGAGACCAAAGGCATGCCACACCGGATTGGACCAGAGGGTAACCATCACCAAATTAATCGGAAACACGAAAAACCCTCGGGTTCTTTTTAGGTCTGGTGACTAGTTATTTATAGAAGGGTTTTTATCATCTTCAGATTTTAATTCTGTGCCGAAGCTGTGATATGAGGTCATTCGTACTGGGGTGATGTAGGGCCATATGAGCCATTTCTGTTACTAGTGCTAATACGACCATAGTTGATGCATTGCTGCAAATGTCAATTTGTAGGCTTTGTTGAATTGAAGGAAGTTGAAAAATTGGCTACCATTTTACAAATGAACCTCAAATGCAGAAGGTGTGCATGTGTGTTGAATCCCCAGGTGTTTTACCAGCCGTTGAGACCCAACTGTGTTTGTACCCAGACCGGGAATCCATGGCTGATGAAGGAGCCGTGCTGGAGGCCCTGCCTGGTGAAGGATGTCCATTGTGGGGCAGATGAAGCTCGACTCTAAGGTGATTATCACTCTCACTTCTAGTAAAATACTGCTACCACAAACTACCGCCGTTTGTTACTATACCAGACAAACTACATCTGTTTTTACCACAAGTTGGAACCCGACTTCTGCTGTTTGTTACAGCCCAGGACTCCATGGCTTAGGATGAGCTGTTACTCTGGAGGACAACCATGACTCTACCATCACGTATTCCTTGTAAGTTTGCATAAGCTGAAATAGTGGACGTGTACAGAGCAAATTAATGCTGTTACTAGACGTTATGGAAAACTGCAGCTATTTGTTAACAGACGTTAGAGTCAAACTTCCGCTGTGTTTGTTGCAGGCCAGGACTCTGTGGCTGAGGAGAGCTGATGGAGGAGCTGTGACTCTGGAGGACAACCATGACCCACCAGCTAGTATTCCTTGTAAGTTTGCATTTACTGAACATAATGGCCTTGTACAGGACAAACTAACGCTGTGTTACAACAAGTTAAGGTATACTACTGCTGCTGGTTACCAGATATCTACTACTGTGTTTGTTACCAGGCCAGATCAACTAAAGCTGCTACTTTGTTAAACGCCATTAGAGAGCCAAACTACCGTGTTTGTGACCAGACCAGGAATCCTCTGGAAGGTGAATCCTGAGGAAGACTATGAATCTACCAACAAGTATTCCTTGTAAGTTTGCATTTACTGAACATAGTGGACTGGCATAGGGCCGGATAGGGTACGGGATTGGGTGTTCAACTCTCAGGCCAAATGGTGCCAGGTTCAACCTCCAAGTCTTAATAATACATTGATGCATTCTTGAACAAGGTACCCTAAAGCCTACCTGCTCCTTAACGTAGTCTTTGGTTCAAATAATGCATCATTTTGAATAATGAACATAATCCATGTCATTCATTGTTCTAAGACGCTGGTGAAATCCTGTTTGGTCTGAGGCAGACACACCTGAGCTGAATCCCACCTGTATCCTGACGTCCTGCTTGTCACCGTCTCCTCAGTAAATCTGAGTATCGTCCTCAAGAACTGCTGAGCTTCTTCAAGTCAGCAGTCTGAGGCTGATGGATTAATATACTTCAGTTGGAATAACCTTCTTGATACCACATGTACCCATGTCCTTCCATATGCTTTTCCCACTTGTCTGTCTACTAACTAATCTCACAACTTCACTTTTCTCTCTACTTCTTCCCGTTCCTGTGTTCCTTCTCCAGGGTTCAAACCTTTACTCTGAAGGAGTGTTTTCTTGCCCTGCAGAGGGTTCAGCGTTAGGGTTGAGAGTCAGGGTTTAGAGTCAGGGAAAGAGCTGGTTAGGCATGGACTGGTTTTTACACATACCTCTTCGCTTACTTTCTGAATGGTTTCGACATTTTGAAACAATTTATTGGGAAAATGTTTTACTGTGCTATGCTTTACAAAAATATATATTTAAATTCTATCAATTGTTTATTATAAATTAAAATACTACATTGTGACTTTCATCATGTTTGGTGCATTGTTTAATTCTTTCATTTAACTTGGCTAATGCCAAGCTCAACTCCTGTAACACATTGAATATACGTCATGCATATTAAACAATATTCACATAATCCACATATTAAAATATTATACAACATCCATATTGCTACAAAATTTCAACTCGATACATTTTTGTAACAATGTGTACTGACTGCCCCCCCACAGGCCATGCTCAACTACAACACATTCAAACTACCACCACTGTAACCTACCCAGGCTCACACCAAAATGTAGTATAGCTACGTTGGGCCACAGCGGAAAATGTAGTTTCACAATAACGGCTCTAAAATTGTGAGATGCCTACAGTTGTTTTTTTTTGGCCTATGTCCACATCATGTAACTGTCAAGTTTGTCTACAAAAATAAACAAGATGGCTGACCTATTCTCAGTGGAAAATGCAATATAGCTATACATTTTGATGTGAGACTGGGTTGGGCTGGCTGGCTATCAATCAGTCTGACTATCTAATGGTATTGCAATTCATTCATTTCGAAAGATTCATGTGTTTTTCTTCAAAGTAAATCTTTCCCTGATCTGTGTATGACCTCTACTGCGCCCACACATCTCTGGGAATAGAGACAACCTGCGGAGAGCCTCTGTATTTTGGGACATACCATTTATTTCAAAAGGGGGAAATACATGTTCCCTGCACTGCCTTTGAATCCTCCCCCTACATGTATCTGTCTTGGTGTGTGCCTGGATATTATTTACCTCCAAATCTGAACAGTAGATGGGAGTGATAGATATGCAAACTGAACTCCAGACACGGCCAACCCATCAAAACATCAGTCATAAGCAATTTCCATGACTATGTAGGCAACAGGCAATATGTCATGCAGCAGATTATTGCAAATGGAAAATGAAAACAATGTAAAGGAACGTCAATGAGATGCAGCCAGTGAAGTTGTGTAGATGTATTTAAGTGCAAGTGCAAGAAACTGAGTGCAAGCTGAAATCGGCACGCCCACACACATCCAGACACTCACACACAACCCCCCCCCCCCCTGTGCGCACACACACATAGTGCCATGCTGCATATCATAACAGACAAATAGGAGATAATGACTATTAAACATGAGTATTAGCCACAGATAAGGAGTGCGGCACCTTGTGTGCTGGCATTCACCGCTAGACATTTGCTCAAGTCACCGTGTAATTACACGCTCACTGTACACGGAGCCTGAGTGTGTACGGACAAAACAGACCAGAGCAGACGGTGTCGACCCAACGCTACTTCGGGTTTCGGGCTGTTGTCATGGCGACGAAGCCAGCAGTCCACCGAAGTGATGTTTCATCCTAAAACGCCGTCGCTTTCGTGGCGGGACCCCAATCTCGCCCTCCCTAGCCTCACCTCCCCCGCGTTCATCGTTTCGTCAGACGCGAATTGACACACACACACTCGTTATGTGCCAGCCAACTGTCATCAGAGAGCGTTTGGCTCCTTCTCATGCCTCGTCGCCATCCCCCGATCTCATCTTTTTCTCATCCCTGACTCTGTGTCCCACGCTAACACTGCCACTTCAGACGATTACTGGATACAGGATACAAAGACCCAGAGGATTACTGCCTTTTAGGGAAGGACAGGGCGGACCAATCAGGGCTATCGTAAACATAACCAGGTGGAGGTGCAGTCTGCCTGCACCTCACATACCTGTGTGCAGTCTGTGTTCAGATAGATGGGATGTACATGTCTGTACTCATATGGGAGAGACATGGAACGCAGGCACACACACGCACCAGAGTTCTCACAGAGAGCGAGAGAGACACACACACACACTCACCTTAGCTAAAGTGTGGTTAGATAATAATGTGGTTGTTATTTAATTATCTTTTTAGATTGTATACATCAAACGAGTAATACAGAGAGGTAACAAATAAATGTGGGGGTGGACAGAGGGAGAGAGAGAGAGACAAAGACAGAAGGGGAGAGAGAGAGAGAGCACAGACTCCCAGAGGACTGTGGGTGTGTGGGAAGGCAGGTATGAGGTGAGGTTATGTGTTTCCCCCCCCCCCCCCCCCCCCTCAGTAAAAAGGTCTGATGATTCAGACAGGCTGGGAGTAAAGCTGTTTTGGAAAAACACAGAAGTATGGGATTATAGGCAAGTATAGACAGGCCCCCATAGAGCACCGCTAGCTGTCAGAGGGGCTGAGGAGTGGAAGAGAAGCCACACCATAATAAACGTCAGCGAGCGGTGCGACAGACCAGCAGACGGGCAGCTATACGTTTG
This sequence comes from Lota lota, assembly GCA_026745465.1. NCBI lineage: Eukaryota > Metazoa > Chordata > Actinopteri > Gadiformes > Lotidae > Lota > Lota lota. The sequence goes on from JACYXH010000864.1 coordinate 896,929, forward strand.
ACAGGCAGCTGAGGGAGAGGCATGCATGGCCAGTGGGTGGGCTGTCACCCTGGCACCCAGGACTCACAGACCTCCAGACTGTGTGTACAACATGTGACCTGTTACTGCCATTGACCTGACGGATGTGTGTGATGCGGTGTTTGTGCGCGTGGTGGTTTGTCTGTGATTAGATGAAGTTAGTGGTGCGTGTCTTCAGTGGCTGCTGCAGAGCACGCGCATGTGGGCTTTGTTGTTGCCCAACAGGAAGTGTTTTAACCATATGCTCATGTGATGTGTACACCCAGAGACAATTGCTTCATCTTTGAGAGAGAGAGAGAGAGAGAGAGATGCAGAGACAGACAGAGATGAGAGACCAGAAGCCTGAGGGCAAGATCAGCGGGTGGTGAGGAGCTGAAAGGAAGGAAGGAAGGAGGGACAATATGGCATGACTTCGTATTGAGAAAAGACTGAACTGAATGAACTTGATTCAATGTATAGAACTTCTACTGTAACTTGATGAGGGTGTGTGTGTGTGTGTGTGTGTGTGTGTGTGCGTGAGAGTCTGTGATTCCGTAAGTGTTTTACTGTGTGTGTGGGTTTCTGTGTGTCAAGGTGCATAAGTGATGAACAGTAACTACTCTGTCAAGCCATCTGCCCACACAGTGACACTAATGGCGTTAGTTGTAGAGAGCGAGTTATAGTGGAGCGGCCTCGAACGCCCCCTACATCTCCTGCTATGGTCCCATAAGCGTTTCCCCAACCCCCCATTCCTACTCCTTTTTATTGAGCTGACTTTATTGGGTTGTTACACCCCCGTACATCAACCCTACCATTTTACTTTGTCACTTATCACCATGAATCCCAAACCTGCCACTCATACACACACACACACACACACACACACACACACACACACACACACACACACACACACACACACAAGCGTGCACAGGCACACACCCCTACAAATCTTCCTAATGGTCATTCTCTCTAACACCACCTCAATTGATGTGGTGTCCTTACAGGGGATACACTTTGCCCCCGCCAACATCAGGTAATCAATGTAGCTAATTACAGAGCGCACACATTGTTGTGTCTGTATCACGTTTCCACAACCCATGATAGACAATTAGAGGACATTCATTGTGTAAGCACAGGCATGCAGACCTATGAAGATTTCAGTGTTCGATTTGGTATGAGACAGTATTCTGAATGGAAGCGCGGGTCTTTTGAGTCTTTGGATGTTTGAGGGGAAGGCTAACGTTGTTTTGTGCTTCGGCCACCTCAAGTCATCTTCCAAACACTCAACGTCCTTCACCAGCCGCGTCTGAGCTGCTGCCTAGCTTCATACCGTGATGAGCGAACGCACTGCCACGTGAAAAGATGCAGAAAACCACAGAGCCGCTGCGACGCTCCTCTACGTCATGCTAGAGGAAGGATAAGATGGTGAATTATTATTTGATGTTGAATGTTGTATATGGGGGGGGGGGGAGGGGGGAATGAGTCACATCGGGCTCATCGCCAAGTCACACCGCAGGACAGGAAGTCTTAAACGGATACACCCTTCCTCCTTCCTGTCGACTTTGTGATCCCTGATACACAGGACACTATTCACCGATTCATGTCAAATGCTGCATGTGACATGTATTACAGCCACTGCTAAACTGCTCTTTTAGCACTCGAAAGATAAATCCTGCATAGGATAGGCTTAGCCCATACCAATAAACTCACACTCACCAGTGTGTGTGTGTATGTGTTTCCAAGGTTTTGACACACAAACACATTAACACATTTGTGCTCCATTCATGAGTTTAGCAGCTGCAGCCGTGTTCGCTCTGTAAAAACCTAGTTTAAAACGAACTGTTCCCGGAAAACTGTCAGATAAGACGGGGTCATTGTTGCGAGGGATCAGAGTAGAGATACCCTGAATCTCTTCTTTCCCAGCATAAGCACTTTGTACTCCAATAAGACTTGCCAGCACAATATCAACACATCAGGTGCAGCCATTTCTGCATCTGGTTGGAACAATGCTACTGGTTGCCGAGCAACGAGATGTGGGTCAGTGGACTAGAGAGATCCCTGTGTCACTGGGGTCTTCCTCTTCCACAGCTTAACACAGGATATGAACAATTTCCTCATAAACCCAGTCCCTTCGGAGTCCCCCCCGGAATCCATTCAATATGCCAGATCAAAGCTGCGGCATCCTCTGCCTAATGCGTTACATATAAACTGCTTTAGAACAATATGTGAATGATAATCCATCTGCAAGATAACCAATGTGAGCAATACTTAAAATGCAATTTGGTCACCCTCTAACAGCGGGATATCCATTTCCCATCGTTTCCACAAACACAATTAAAACCTGTGCTTCGAAATTAATTAAGTACGCTGTGGCGATCACAATCGATGCCGCATCTTTTACTGCTGATTTATACTCAATACAGTATAATTATTGTTTGAATTCCCTAATAGCAAGCAATTCCTCCAAACTAAAGCCTGCATTGCAGAAACCAAAGCAGTTGTTTGGAACAATGTTTGTTTTCACTGCAGAATTGTCACCAGGGAATGATTTGATGGCCACCAAAGGTTCTGTGATGGAATGCATCCCAATCTACACCTTCATTCCTAAATCCATCATGGAGCATAAACAGATGACCAGATGTCTGTGCTGGAAGCGTGCTTGTGATGACATCATAAGCACTGGGGGGGGGGGGGGGGGGGGGGGGTGGTCACATCATGAGTGGATTCCTTCGAGATAAGAGGGGAGTAGGGGTGGAGGTGGAGGGGTGAATCAGTATGTGACACACTGATTCAGAGAGGAAGGAACTTGAGGTGGTGAATGAAAGGAATTCACTTAAACTCACTCAATGTGTGTGGGGAAGCTACATACTGGAACATTTAAGCCTGTGATTAAATATAAAGTATAGTAATAGGTACTACACGATGAAAAGTATTGTTGATGTGGGGTCATTTGTAGAGCTACAGCGAGGTTACACCTATATTCACAGTATTTGGCCAAGTGGTTTATGCATTGATGCTGTATATATTAAAACAAGATTGTTTTAATGTGTTAATGTGTAACTATTACCATAACTATTTAACTTTGCTTTGAGTGAGGTATGACCTTTTGCTGCTGATATCTTTCTTGGGCCTCTTGTATAAAAGACGATTGGTGAAATGCTTGTGTGAAAGAGTCCCAGATAAATATCCACATAACAGATCTGGCATTTTATCCTCATTATGTGTGCACACATTAAGTCTTAAAGACACAACTGTGTCACAATTGGCTTGTATCTTATGAAGACAAAACGCCCCTTGGTGAGCCATTTGTAAATAAGCTTGGATGAAACTGAGAGAGCGGTGTGACTCATGATGTGGTAACAAATCAGTTGTGTGTTAGCCGCGCTGGGGTCTCCGTAGTGGCGTGGCTCCTGTGTTCCTGCTTCTGTGCCCACTTCCTCTTGGCCGTGTGTGTGTGCGCATGCGTGTTTGTGAGAGAGACAGATGCTTTGGCATGCAGGGTGGGGTTGGCCACCAATGTATTGCAAACAGCAGTTAATCACACACACACGCGCAAACATGCATAACCACACGCACGGTCGACATATCCGTTCGGTGATGTGATTACAGGAACCTTACCAAATTCTGACACCTGGTTCTCTGGTCGTTGGTACATGGAAACATACCCAGTTGACTGCATTCTTGTGACATGGCATGTTTGATGTTATTGTAGAGGACAGTAATGTTCCACAAAGACATTCAATCCCAAAAGGAGGGCAGTTGAATTTGATTAAAACATTTTACTTCCGAAAAGATGTGTTACTATAGTATTGAAAACAACAAGAACATCTGTGGGTAAAGACAAAGGAGATAGTAAATTGAGAGTAGGCAAAGAGATTCATTTTTTTAATGAAATAATGCAACATTCATCATGACATCATCTCTCAGAACAATCATAAATACTAACTGAGCCAGTCAATATGCGCCTGGTGTACTGCTTGTTCAGCTTCTTCAAGGTTTTCCAGTCCGCTTTCTGAGATTGTTTGCGGTCAAACAGATTGTTTTCTTTCAAACAGTCACAATGGAAGCCTCAAAGATGAGAGAGGTTCAGAAAGAATGTCAGACTTCACTCCGATTTCAGCGTTGAGGGAATTTATTTGAAGGGAAGCTTTCTAATATTGTGTTGTTTGGTGTGGCATTAGCTTGATGTGATTTAGAGTCAAATATGTGTGATAGGAGTCGTACATGTATAATTCAAATAAGATTGGTATGGTGTTTACCAATGAAATATGCGCGCAGGTTAGTGTAGTGTCTGGGTTTTCAACTCCTAGTCAAAAGGTTCTGGGTTTGATCCACAACGTCCGCAGCCAACCCAATAGGCAAAATAGAGCAACATGCCTAACCTGCTCCTTAATGACCTGTATCTTCAGTGCAAGTCGCTTTAGATAAAAGCGTCTGGTCATCACTAAATACCAGTAAATAGTGGTGAATATGGACCAAAGGAGGCATAGAAAGGCAAAACAAGTGAAAAGTCAGGAGAGATGAAAGACAGGAAATACAATCCGAACTGAGTGCAGGAGACAAAAGGGATGAAAGGATGAAAATAAAAGAGGGCTGGGGGAGTTAGGTCACGGCTAGTTAATCAGAATGGCAGGGTTGCCGTGGTGACATGGGGTCAATGCCATGGTGGCGGGGGGCGTGCGGGGCTGAGTCACATGACCCAGCTTCAGACCCCTGTAGGGGTTTCACAGACACACGGGTGCAGGGGACACAAGAAGCAGGTGATGTGATGGGAACCAAAGAAGGAAATGACAATTTCTCTTGCTATTCAGCGTTTATCCACAGTGAATTCAGACAGATCAGGGGCAGGTAGAGGTTAGGCGTCTTGCCGGGGTATGCTGTGAAACATCCTAGCCTTCATGACACTTTCCGGCCCCCCATTTGTACAAAATGTATTACACTCGAAATATGTGGCACCAAGACAAAGTGGTGATGACAAGGTGAGGAATCAGGGATGTGTGACGACCATATGTACACCGGGGCGCAACTCGAAGAGAAACACATCTGACTGCTATTCAGCCGACCATGCCAACGGATTATCCTGTAGAGGGAGGCAAGCTAAATACAATTAGCCCCTGTGTTTGAGAATTAAAGAGCTAGTTCCTCTATGCCCGACAACCGAAACCTTTTCTGGGTTCTCGGAATCTTTCTATTCTAATCCTCATTAACAGCGACTTACACGGGGGGAAAAAAACTGTCCATCTGAACCACACGTGCTCAAAATACATAGACAAACAGAATCTTTCTATCTCTTATTGACTTCGAGGCTCAGACCCTAATGTCATACCTTGTCTAGAGAAATGTTTAACCAGAGAAGCATAAGAAAACTGTTAGAAAATTATCTCAATCCAAGGCTGTAGAGAGAGCCAATACATGAACGCTACAAACAGCTTCTCTGCAAAAGAGCAGCCCAGCTTTCATTCATATTTTAGTTTGAATATTTAGCTAGGAATATTGCTGTGATGGGTGCAGAAATTGCCTTACTTTAGCTGGAGAAAAGAGCCACATTTAATTATTACCTGAGTTGTATTTTATTTTTATTTTTATAATGTTCTTCATATTTTTCTTGGTTAATAATCAGGCCTGTTTTGCGATAGAGATGCAACAGCCATGGACAGCAGACTCTATTGGGTGCCCTTGAATAAAATAAAATAGTACTATTGCTAAGTAAGTCTTGTCTTTACCAAATGGAGAAATACATGTAGTGAATGTTATGTTGAAAAGTAATGTTTTACATCATTTTAGTGGCTAAATATACACTACCCCATGCATTGGATAATGTTTCATATCTGCTAAATTATGGACCATTTAAAGTAATGCCTATGGCAAAGCAATTAATGACCTAATTTCCCTATAACAAAGCAGTGCTGATTGCATCTGAACTCAGACTCAATTAGGAAGCTCTTGTGTGACAGCAACCAGCAGCCAGACACCCAGTGGACAGAAAGTAGAGAGCCACACTGGGGAGTCAGCAGCTAACTAGTCCTGTGGAACTGGATTTTTTTGACCTTGTTTTTATAATGGCATTATAACTGTGCTGGGATTATCAGAGAAGGAGCTTTTGAGTGTGAGATCAGGAGGATCACACAGTAAGAAGGCCAGAATCTGAGTCTTGTTTAAACAAGGCACTTTCATTCTCCTCTCCTCAATTTATATCAGTTTCCATATATCCATATATGTACATTTCTATTCTATTTGAAATATTTCACTTTTCCAAGCATTTAAACTCTCCACCCTATATTCTCTGGTCGAAAACTGGATGAACTGAACTCAAACTGGAAATGGTTCTAGGATATTTTTTTCCCGCAAACACAGACGTGTGATATGACACAACCCCACCCCAAAAACAAACAAACACCACCATAAGGCTATATATTTAGATTGATATATGCTATGATTTCTTTTCAAAATGTCTCCTTCTCTATCCTTTTCAAAGTCTGAACACTGGATCCTAATGACATGTCCAGGCAGTGCAGTTGAAGGAATCATTGGAATGACAAGAATTCCGGGCCATTCCTGATCTGGCACAGTCTCGGAGTCTGTCAACTCAGAGCAGCGAGGCCACTCCTTAGAGCCTGAAGGAAACCTAATCTGAGCCCTCATCAGTTTCACTTTACACTAGCTAGTATGCACTCCATGAGTATGAATGACACAGTTTAAATCATGAAATCACAAGGTGTTCTCTGCACAATGTTTTGATTGATTAATTAGATTGGAACATACTCAAAACCAAACACCTACTCCAGTTTTGGTTGCAACTTGCCGGGGCAGGCTACGTAGGCCTATATCATTGCTTTTTTCCGTGTCTACTTGCAGTTTATGCAAGATAATCGTGGTTATCTTGGTGCTGTGTGACAGTGATAGCGCTCGTATTGATAAGCAATGAAGTGTGTTGTCATGTTCTCATCTCTTATCAGTTTAACTTGGACTTGCAAAATTGACCGTGCAATACAAACAAATGTGCAAAAAATGCAGCATTTAAGCCAATTTATAATTTATATAATTTAAGTTATACATTTGTATGTATATATGTTATGCACTTTTTGTGAATATGCCTATTTTTCTATTCTCTATTTTTGTTATTATTTGTCTTGTGACAAATTAATTCCTTTGAGATGAATGTAGTACTTTTTGGGATCAATGTAGTTCTAAAATAAGACCCTATTTATCATATTGAGTCTTGCAGAATATTTAGTGAAAAACAGCACAAAATATTCCTAATATTTCAGTGTTATTGTCATGGTTGAAACTTCATGTTTAAAGAACTCAACAAAGCCAAACAAAATGGTTGAAAATCAGTTGTAAATATATCAATAGTCTATACAATCCATTTAGGAGGTCATTTTGGTATTTTTCTCTTCTGAAAAACTACCTAATCATATTTAGTTATAAATGTCATAGCAAAATATCTCTTCCTAAGAACGTTCCTGTTTAGTTTAGTTTCCATGGGTTAAACTTGATACCTCTCTTCAAAAACAGGTTGGCCAAATAAACGGATAAGGCCACGGGGAATCAGCAACAATTGTCAGTTGTAATCAATCTCTGGGCCATCTTGCTGTAGGGGTCTTGGTTCACCAGAGGTCATCAGTGTCTCCGTTGTTTGTGTCGGTAGTGAACAAATACATAAAATGGGTGTAGAAATGCTGGAGAAATGTTCGCTTCCGTGTGTAATTAAATGTGTGAAGTGTGCACAATGTAGGTTCATTGCTCGTGTGTGTGTGGGTGGGTGAGTGTGTGTGTAGGTGGGTAGGGGGTTGTGTGTGTGTGTGCAAACAATTTAAAATCTTTTAAGAGGTTGACTAATAGAGCAGGCGTCGACCCTTTCACTTTCTGGCAATTAATCTAGACATCATACAGGAACTGTGTTTCACTTAGGCTAAATTCAAGTATGTTTTAATGCCAAAGGCGAGTTCAATTGCACCCCCCTTCCACCCAAGGACAGAAACAGTGTCCTGCACATCTGCAATGGAAACCAGACAGAATGCAGCACAAAAGCCTCCGAAATAAACTGACGTGGGACGCGAAGCCAAACAGGAACCCTTAAACACAATGCACACAGCCTGTCTTGGCCGTCACCACTTCCCGTACCTCTGGCATTGCAGAACAGATCTCACTGATTCTTATCTGCTAGCTCCCTTTTTGGTTATTCTCCACGGCAGGCTAAACAGAGCTAGAACATCAAGTGCCCCAGTTACACTATGCCTTCCTATGTGCACTCTCAATCAAGCAGAACTATGTCAACACAAAATACCATGCTAAGCGGAGACACAAGGGACAACGTCCTCCCGCCACACCCCCCCCCCCCCCCCCCCACCCCCCCCCCCCCCCCCCCCCCCCCCCCCCCCCCCCCCCCCACCCCCCCCCCCGGCTAGACTTAACCGCACCAGCAGACCACCTGCCGCCCCCCAAGTAGCCCCCCGACGACCCTTGTCTATGTGACCTTAAGCAACCACTGCCACGGCCCCCTCTTGTAGCATGGCGGCCAACAGAAACCTGCGGCCCCGTCTATCGAGGAATCTATTACCCTAGTTTGGGCAGAAATGAGCTATGTAGCAATATGGCGGCAAACGAGTCTGCGCACATCTTCGTGCAACAAGACAACTAAAACAACACACAATAGTCCCTTTGGTTTCAATCACCATTGCAACAGCGGCTGACTGAAGTGGTCACAAGGCGCCCCCCCCCCCCCCCCCCCCCCCCCCCCCCCCCCCCCACCTCTATCTTAACCATAGCAACCACATCACATGACCGGCTCCCATGACCATGCAGCCAGACCATTGACTCGCCAGACTTTCCTTTTTGCCCCGGTTGGACGTTACTAGCGGTGGCCTGGGTTGAATAAGCGCGGTGAATGGCGCTTTGATTAGCATGCGGCGGCCAACAACCTGTGTGCCTTCTGGTCTACAGAGTTCATTAGCGGCCGCGGTTCAGTCGACGGGGGCAGCAAAAGGAGGAAGGGAGTCGTTCGTCACCTGCACTCTCTTTTAACAAGGAAGAAATAAAACATAAAACAGGAACTCGCCGTGGTCTTCTTCGTTGTTCTCCAAAGGGCAAATTCTTCTGCTATCAGATGCTAGCACGACAGCAAGTGATTGAAGTCAAGCAGCAGTTGGGAGTTCCTGGGGGTGCGGGTGGGGTGGGAGGGAGGGGGTCAGCAACAGTATCTGGAGCTATAGTAACTTATCTCATCCACATACATGACTTATAGACGTCGGTGTGACTATTAGCGTGTAGTGCGGCCGTGGGCCGGAGTGTGTCTTATCACATGGTCCGTCTGGAGGCCTTGGAACAGACATCCAAGTTCCCCTTAAGGGAAGAGATGATTATGGGATAGCAATAACCACACCCCAAACTAGGCAGGCTAGCCTCATGTTATACAGATCCGACGACTATGACGGACATATAAAGACACAGGCAGATGGTTCACCGAGAACAAAGAGTGACCAAAAGAGACAGACTACAGTGCGGTGAAGTTTGAGAGGAAGGGCATGTGTTTATGGTGTCAGAGAGAGAGAGAGAGAGAGAGAGAGAGAGAGAGAGAGAGAGAGAGAGAGAGAGAGAGAGAGAGAGAGAGAGAGAGAGAGAGAGAGAGAGAGAGAGAGAGAGAGAGAGAGATTTTTTTTCTGTTTCTCTTCCCACTCCTTTTTCTTTGCTCCTTCGCCGAGAGGAAACACACACACGCACACAGCGGGCATGGAACTTTGAACGCCACCATCCGAGTCTCCATATTGTAGAGAAGGAGTAGCAGCCTAGCCACCATTGTTTAGAACTCTGACATTTCACGCACACTCGCTAGAATGTCAGAGAACTAGCATTGAACTCTAAACCGCTCCGCCACCCCCGACACTGCAGCCCCCGCCCAACCCCCCCCCCTCCCACCCTGCCTCCTCCACCATTCAAGTCACATAAACGAACGCAGCCAGGAGGACTCGGGGGGGGGGGGGATACGTGACACCGATGCCTATCTCGGCGTATGTCTCGGCTACGAGCTGTTAACGTACAGTACATGTGTCCTACTCCGGTGTATGTAAGGGGGGGGGGGGGGGCGGCCTGAGAGTAGAAGCGGACTCCCTCCGTACACAAAACAGACATCACCGGCAGCTCCCGGTGGGAGAAACGGAAACCACAACAACTAAAACAAAGCCCTAAGGGATGTCATGTACAGCCAAGCACCCCGTCCAAACAAAGCACAGGGAACTGGTTCTGTGTGGCGCGGCGTCTCGCGGTCCAGCCGAGGGTACGGCTTGTAATCCCCAGAGCGGCGGCGCTGCTACCGAGCGCGCAGAGCCAGTCTCCCTGTTACACAACAACACCCACACGCTGCACTCAGACCCACGGCTTGCGGGCAGAAATACTCGACACCAACACAAGAGAGATGTTTCTCTTGAACTGCACGCACCTTCAGCCTCGACTGTCTGCACAGTGGACTATGTATCCTATGCATGTATATGCATACATATGCATATATATATATATATATGAATATACATATATATATATATATATATATATATATATATATATATATATATATATATATATATATATATATATATATATATATATATATGAATATACATGTATAGGTAGGTAGGTGGGTGTAGGATGAGTAGCTACAGGGCAGGTATTCACATGTATCCTCTATTGTTACCCGCAGCCGAGGAAGTGTCCATTATAAGTGGACACATAAATGGAGAGTTTTCCCCTCATATACTTTTTGGTCCACTGACTATATTCCTTGTGATTGTATGGCTGTCTCCAAAGTTGAAATGATTGTTATTACATATTATTGAATGGAAACACTGGTCATTGGCTCTGTTTTCATAGTCAAACAGCTATGTAGGGAAATATGGCACAAGGACAGTAAAACAAACACCATTGAAAATGAACACACAGCATGGCCTCTTTTGTAAGAAATGCAATTTGTATTAAAAGTCTTTGTTTTTTTTGTTTTTTTAAACAGGCAGACCACTGTGGAAAAGCATGGCCTGAAATTTCACTTACAATCAGGTTAAATCTGTCAAAGGTACATTGTCACACATCCTGTTGAGAACCAAAAACAGAGATTTCGGTAGATTAACGTGTCCATTGTTATCAAGTGTAAGGGTTTCAGTACCTGTGCATTTCAGACTATAAAGAGTTCAATAGTCTTTAAAAAATAAAAAGGCAAACTCACGATGGAAACAAAATCTCCATTAACAAAAAGCCTATAGTTTTCAATTTAGTCTTAAATATATATATATAATATATATATATTTTTGTTAATGCCACCACCCCTTCTAAGATTACGCCGACGTGAAGGAGTGTGTGTGTGTCTCTGTGTCCGGGGGCGCGGGGGGTGGCTGATACTGAGGAGGAGGGGGGGGGGGGGGGGGGGGGGGGGGGGTTGGCACAAAGTCACAACAGCTGATCTGTTATGGAAAGGCACTCGACACACGGGCGGTCAGGTCAAGAGGTCAACGCTCCCACCCCGTCCCGCTCCAGTTGAGGTTCCCCCGCACGCCACGCAGGAGGGAGGGAACAAGTGGCGCTCCGATCCCATCTTCCTCGCGACGGCCCCATCCCCGGCAGTTCAAGCGATGTCAAAGTCTTTGACTTCGGGACGGGGACGGTGTTAATTAGAACAACAACCCTGGAGCGTACACAAACTATAGCCGGGGGGGGGGGGGGGGGGCGTCGTTTGGTTCCGTGTGTGGGGAAAGCATGTTTGGGTGGGGGAAATGTCGCCCGAGAATTCTGTTCAACCTCCTCGTAATATGCACAGCTCTTTTAACAAAATATACTCTTGTCTCTACTCGCGTCTTCGTAGGGAACACAAATATCCATCATGGCGTGTTCTAAGGGTTCTGGTCCACATCTCTGCCATTTCTGTTTGGGGTCGGGGGGGGGGGAGGGGGGAGGTGTTTCCAGTTGTAATGTGGAAGTGCAGATGAGGGCAGTGGAAACTATGGACTTGATACTTTGTTGGTGTCCATGATGGACATTGATCCTTCTGCACAGAGAGAGTCCAAGCCAGCAGATCTGCTTAGGGGTGGAGCCCTCTCACGCTCCCCTCCTCTTGCTCCTCCTCCTCCTCCTCCTCCCCGTTCAGCATTCCTCTAAAGCTGGGGTGAGATACGAAGAAGAACTCAACGGCACGGACTTCCTGCAACAAACTGCCACAGACAGGACAAAACAAACGTCATAAATTAACCAGGGCTCCCTCAAGGCTGGAGCCACACTGCCCCATGCCATGGCTTCCACAGGCCGTTAACACCTTCTGTAGAAGCAGCACAGCCTATTCCCTGACCTCGCTGCCCTAGTTCTCATACGTTGTCTTAAAAAAAAAAAAATTGGGCATATACAAATTTCACGCTGGTTAAAAATGACCCATTTTAGATTTATGGATTCCACTGCTTACTTTGGTTTGTCAGTTGGTCTTGTGCAAATGTGCTAGAAACAGCATCCTGCTTTAAAAAAAAAAAGCCTGCAAGTTCGCAAGGCTGGCTGAAGCTGTTATGTCCTGACGTGAACAGGTTACTAACCAAATACAACGACTGTGGCAAAACGGACAACCGTCATAAGTAAGGGATCTTCTAATGTTACAGTTTAGCATTCAGCTTTAGATGGGCTACATGATAAAGTATTTTTGAATCAATCGCTTACCATTGCCATTTGAAAAATAACACACACAAAAAAAACTTTGATATTGGCCTTTTTAAAGAATGACACAAGACGAGCAGCACTGGTCGTCGCCGTTTGGCGTAGAGGCATAGTTCATTTGCCGGACTATCTCTGCAAACAGTTCGTCCACAGAGCTTTTATTTTTGGCTGAGGTCTCCATAAACGGGCAGTTCCACTCGTCCGCCAGCGCCTTCCCCTCCCCGGAGGACACTTCCCTCTCTCCCTCCAGGTCCACTTTATTTCCAACCAGGATCATCGGCACTCTCTCGTACCGCTTCACCCGAATGATCTGGTCTCTCATGGGCTTGATGTCTTGAAAGCTTTGCTGGTTCACCAAGCTGTACACCAGGATGAACCCCTGGCCGTTTTTGATGTATAGGTCCCGCATAGACGCGAACTGCTCCGTCCCCGCTGTGTCCAGTATCTCCAGGACAGACGGCGACGAGTCCACTTCAATTTCCTTCCTATAGAAATCCTCTATCGTGGGATCATACTTCTCTATGAATGAACCCGTCACGAATTGGACAGTGATCGCAGATTTGCCAACTCCCCCGGAGCCCAGAACCACCACTTTGTATTCCCTCATGGTTCAGAAGACACTCAGAAGCCCACTCAGGCTCCTCTCCTCCTTCTTGGCTTCCTTTTGGAACGCACTCCGAAGCCGCAACCCTGCTGTGTTTCAAATCGGCACGCAGCGCTGCCGTTGTGCCTCCACGAGCGGTTTTCCGGTGGACTAGACGTGGATACGGGGCGTGGTCGCGCAATGTCTGTTAAAATGTGCAAATTGAACGGGTTCAGAACGCGACCCAGCATTAACAACGTAACATGTTGAGCCCCTCGGAATATATCACGGATCTTGCTCACGGTTGCCGTATTCGTTAAAGTGGTACCGCCGCCGCGCGCGCTCTCTTCCTGCCCACACTCAGCACGCAGTCTTACGTCACACGTCACTCACAAAACAGTTTGCTCTGCCGTTTTATTAAAGGTGCAGTGCAACTGTAATCCTTCCACCGGCCCGAGTGCCACTCATACCTGTCACACCTAGTTTCGACATAACTAATCTACAAGCTAGACTGCTGCTTGACTCATAGGAGGAAATGTAAGCGTATTTGATTATGATGCAGTCCTTACAGTTTTGTTGTCATATGTGTCATTGGATATTATTATATTAAACATTAAACGTAATGAACATTATTTATTGTATTTTATTATGTATTATGACGATGACAATGTTGATGATAGTAATAATTACAATAACGTAATAATAATAAAAACAATAATAAAATATTATAATCGTTGTATAATATAATTATTATAACATTATACAAAATGATACAACTATTAAAAAGAATAGTTATAATACTCATAATTATCACGATTATCATGATTGTTAATAGTGTTGTGTAAGCGTTCTTTTCTGGAACAATACGTACTCATTATCCTCAAGCTGTTGGACATGATCAACATGTGTGGCTCTGTTTCAACTAAGCATATTCTAGAACAGCTGACTGTCACCGCAAATTAAAAGGAAGTGAGTCATGACATCAGCCCCAGGTTAGCATGACCCCCAGCCATGACAAACACATTGTCTGTCTTGCCGAGGTTCTCCTACTCTCATAGTTACACAATACACACAAGCAGTGTCATTTTGAGTTCCTCATTACCCAGCACATGTGACGATCCTTTTCATTGTGTGTCATTGTATACTGGAATTCACACCACAGCGCTGTGTGCTCATTCTAACTAGCTCTAACTCCTTCCTCCTTACCTAGTTCTATGTTATGTAATAACAACCTGTCTAAATGCCTAAGTTATGTAATACAGGAGCGTTTGGGTTCACCAGGGGTGCTGTGTGTGTGTGTGTGTGTGTGTGTGTGTGTGTGTATGTTTGTTTATAATTGATCATTACGCTTCACCCCAACTCATTCATGATTAAGCTTCATTCTGACCTCGTCATCGCTGCGATGACTTTTCCGGTCAGTGCAGCGGTGATGATAGCATCAAATCAATATAATTTTAATGTATACTCGCATTATAGACAATGAGATGAGCCATACACAGGCATGCAACACACAAACACACACACACACACACACACACACACACACACACACACACACACACACACTCGCTCGTACAGACACGCATGCACACACGTACACAGGCACACACGCACACACACGTACACGCACACACACACAAACAAGCAAACACACACACACTTGCTCCTACAAGCACACACATACAGACACACACATACACAAACACACACTTGCTCACAAACACATCCATGCACACACACACACACACACACACACACACACACACACACACACACACACATACTACTACTACTACTACTATAACTCAATACTTTGGACTGGGGGGGAAGAAACATGTGGATTGGCCTGTCATGTGGTCAGTCACAGTGCCCTGCAGCCAGTCCCTCCCTCAATTCCATTACAAAAACGACACACAGACAATTGGGGGTAGGGTCTTTGTGTGTGTGTTTGTGTGTGTATGTAGAGAGAGGGGGGGGGGGGGGGGGGGGGGTCTTAATAGAGCATTGTGATGTGATTGTCACATGGTTGCAATGCATCACTTTTAATTCCTAAGCTGTGGTGTCAACAGTCTGGAGTCATCAAGGTGGTCATGCTAATTACTGACAAGGCATTTCATTCACGAATGATGCGCCACAGCACGGCTAGCATAATGGCATACTGCCTGACTTGTACCACACAGAGCAGGGAGTTCAATGGAGTTGTGTGTGAAAACAAACAGCTGTCAATTGTGGCGCTGGAGGTGAGGTGTGTATAGTGATACTCCAAGAATCAGTACAGATACCCACACAGGACGTCTTGACTGTGAGGAAATGATGATGATGGTGTTATATGGTATAATGATTAACTAAAGAGAGGTCATGGAGTTATATTCTCTTTCATTTCAGAACAATAACGACACAGAGGCCGGGTTGCCTAGATACATGTGAAATAAAATGAAAAAAAAGAAAGAATTTAAAGTTGGCAGAGTGTGAATTGAGTTACAGTTTGGATGTAATTCCCCAGTGAATGTATTTGAAGTTAATTGACATAACCTTGCACACATTTTCGTGGCCTTGAACTTTGATTGCACTGTCTTGATAGACTTCAACTATAGTAAGCAATCATTTGCCAGTTGATTAGGTACACCGTGTACCTGTATAAACTGGCAAGCCATTATAGAGAAGGAGAAAGTCTCTCATACTTATTATTACACTACATGTTCAACATTGCCTTCATGGAAGAATTCTTATAGGAGCATACACACTGTTGATAATGACTATTCTGTATATAGTATAGTCATTATACTATAAGACATCAAATTATATATTATTGTTTCTTAGTGGTGGAATGAAGAAGAGGTCTTCTTTCATAGATCCAGAAGCTTCTCAACTCCCTCTAGGCAAACATTAGCTCACCATATGTTCCTATTGAGATTGGAAATACAGGAACAACATAGCAAAGACTAGATGTGTGGGTCAGCTCTTTAATCAAGCATAATAACAAACTACAAATTAAAAGTGCGGAAAAAGGGAACAAATGAATGTGTCATAGCTACATGTAGAACATAATGGTAGAGGGTTGCTGGACTTGCTCAGTTCCAACCCTTAATTAATCCCATTTGTATATTAACAACAAAACATAATCATTTATTAATTATCAGAATCCTGGTTATGGGGAGACCTCACACAATGTGAAAAGGTGACCTTGAATTAATTGTTTATTTGTATCTATTGATATTTATAACATGTCTTCCGGCAGTGTCTCTGATTATTTATGATTTATGCATATTTCAGTTGAAACTAAGTATGCGTTCATCATCTCAATAGAATGTCTTTAAAGTATTAGCAATGGCTTGCTCTCTAACGCCATCTTGTGGTTAGTATTCACAACTGCAAGGCCACGTTCTGCTAATGCTTTCAGGCGAGGGACGTGCTGAGGTCTTTGTTATACTTATTATGAATTATGAATGGAATTGGATATAATTTGTTCTTCTATCTAGGGTAGATTGTTTTACCGTCTCAGCCCATTTGATCATAAAGCAATTACAAGAAAACCGGCCAGCCGGTCCCATCGTCTCATATAGCTGATTTTTCAATTATTTTATCTTTAGCCTAAATTTCTCCTTGACAGATTTTTCGATGAGTGAGAAATGGAAGACACCTTTTTCAAAAGATCAAACACGCCAATTATTTCTTAGAGCCCTACTGCAGTTTTCTTTATTTTCCAGTTGAGGGCAGCAGGGTTACAGTACAGAGTCATTGGCTGTCGCATCAGGTCAACGGAGTTTGAGAGGTTTTTATTATGAAAGTTAAAGAACAAAATACATTGTTTTCCAAAAAAATCTAAAACAATTCTTATTGCCCAACATTTAAATTGTGTAATCGTAGTTATTTTTGGGCTGGATAATGCAGTAGCAAGTGGGTAGACTTCCAACCAAAAGGTACTGGGTTTGATGCCCAGTCTACCTGGTTTGATGCCACAGCCTATTGGCAGTACCTAGACTAAGATTTCAAAATTATATTGATCCAAATGTACTTGATAGAGCATCTGTTTCAAATTCACATTTCAATGCATGAACTGTCTAAGTGGTGTAAGTTTGTCTTAGGCTGATGCCGTTGACACGCTAACATAAAGCCATAGGGAAGTGGTGAAAGGCTGGAGTGTGTGTGCCAAGTTCACTACTAACCCCCTCACACACAAAGCTGAAGCCATCTGTGGAGGAGCCCACAGTCTTTTGACCCGTTCACAAAGCGCATGAAAAAAGAGGGACTAAGAACAAGAGAATACATCATAAGCGACCGGAGGAAACAGCTGAATGAGGCATTAGAAAAAAAAAAGGGAGAAGTTTGAGAGAGAAAGAAGGAGCGAGCAAAGACACAGTGGTCTTTTATCCCCACCACAAAGCTGTTCTTTCATGTGTGGAATTTAGCCGTCATTAATAATACATACAGTTCAGTACGGCCCTGTGCACTGCATTTGTAGAGGCCTAAGGTCATCGGTTTGGAAGTCCCACTAATCATCAAAAGGGAAGTGGCTATGCTCACTTCCTGTCCGAAGCGGATGGCGTGATTGAGTATGTACGAAAGTAAGCCAAAGTGCACGCACCAAGTCCGTGCAAAGCAGAAGCTAAACTAGAGAACATGTGGCTTGTACGACGCTCAGGATTCAATATGAAGCCAGTGATGGGTGTGGAAGTCTCAAGGCAAAGATAAACTGTCTGGTCCTTGCAGCAGTGCAACGCTGTGTCCCATTGAGGAATGTGTGGTCACTGTGGGACAGTGTTGTGGTGCGACAGAAGGCCAGCAGAACAGCAATGTAATTACTGTGGGTGCCATCACAATGGGTGCAATTCATATGAATCTTTGTGTGTGAAAGTGTGAAGTGAGTGTCTGAGAGAGAGAGAGAGAGAGAGAGAGAGAGAGAGAGAGAAATAGACGGTTAGCACACACACACACACACACACACACACACACACACACACACACACACACACACACACACACACACACACACTGTGCGAGTACAAAGACATACACACACTGTGCGAGTACAGACACACACAAACACACACACCCACGTGTGTACGCACACACACACACACACACCCTGTGCGAGTACAAAGACACACACACACAGATGCACACAGTGAGACTAAACTGTGTTGAATAAAAATTGGATGAGGTCTTTGGGGTCCTCTGGCAATTCACGGGGAATTCTCAGTAGACGCAGTGTATAAATGAGGTGGGCGAGGTCACACCTTATGTGTTTGCTCAGTGCTAAAGCTCCCCTGCATTGAGTGTGTGTTTGAGTACTAGATCAAATGGCGGCTGTTTATAACCCTATAGGTCTGCCTTCTCTTAACTGCACGGCTGAGACTGCACGGCACAAGGCTAACAGGGCCACTGTTGGGTTGAATCTGTGGGTCTACTGGGTGATCTTACGGACGTCCCCAGTAGAAAGAGCACCAGAGGGGAGATGAACCGTGGGTCCTTCCCATGCCAGAGAACCGTGTTCAGCCCAAAGCGGAGCCCTCCTCCCAGCATGTTGCGCTGATGACCGCTGGGCCGTAGCTGGTGGCAGTCAGATGGCTAAGTTTAGCGGGAAATCCAGGACAGAGGATCAACTTACATAGGCATTAGCATTAACCCAAGCACAGGCACGCACACACTCACACATGCATGCAAACACACTCACACATGCACGCTTACATATATACACACGCGCACACCCATGCACATGCACACTGACCTGCCAATTATTTCAGTATACTGTGTACAGTATACTATAGTATCAGAGGGATTAACCAACGATATGGTCTTTTCACTTAGTGAATACCATTATAACATGTTGGTCAGACATTCAGCCCATGGTTGCCTTACAGAGTTCTATTGATTTCACAAAGTTTGGACTGTGAAAGTTAGAAAGAGAAGTTGAGAACACTTTTGAATGAACTAGATCCTCCCTCTCCAGTCTTTATGGCTCTTGGTGCACTGGTTCAATGAGACTCAAACACATTTGTTTTGGAGCTCTGTTTAGTTGCACTGACAGAGATTCTAAATATTTATAATGACAATCTGTGTGTGGCCATTTGTGTGTGTGTGTGTGTGTGTGAGAGAGAGTGAGTGTGTGTGTCTGTCCATTTGTGCGTGTCTGTGTGTGTGTCTTTCTGCGAGTTTGTGTGTGTCCATTTATGTGTGTGTGAGTGTGAGTGTGAGTTTGTGTGTTTTTACACCTTAGGTCATGCCATTAATCATTCAGACTCTTGGTATTCAGCAGACTTACATCCGGACACCACTTACGCCTTGTCTCCACACACACACACACACACACACACACACACACACACACACACACACACACACACACACACACACACACACACACACACACACACACACACACACACACACACACACACACACACACACACACACACACACACACACACACTCACTCACTCACTCACTCACTCACTCACTCACTCACTCACTCACTCACTCACTCACTCACTCACTCACTCACTCACTCACTCACTCACTCACTCACTCACTCACTCACTCACTCACTCACTCACACACACAGACTTGCCACAGAAGCACACACATAGAGAGAGACAGAGAGAGAGAGAGAGAGGGGTTAATCACCAAGTCAAGGAAGAGAAGTGGTGTTCTTCGAGCCTTTAAGTAGGCGAAGAGGGAGAGGTCGAGAGGTTAAAGCAAAAGCTACATTAAAAAACTAAACTAAACCTTCTCCTCTGTTCCCCTTATGTATAACTTCTTTTTTTGTCTATTTTTACAGCCCACTCCTCCTTTTTGATTGTATGGGCATGCAGCAATTTAAGAGAAATGTTTTGTCAGCCATTTTATTGCTATAGCGTAAATGATCCATTTCCTTCCCCTAATGAAGTGAGACCATGTGTGTGTGTGAGTGTGTGTCTGTGCATGTGTGTGTGTGTCTGTGCGTGCTTGCGTGCGTGTGTGTGTCTGTGCGTGCTTGAGTGCGTGCATGTGTGTGTGTGTCTGTGCGTGCTTGCGTGTGTGTGTGTGTGTGTCTGTGCGTGCGTATATGTGTGTGTGTGTCTGTGCGTGCTTGCATACGTGTGTGTGTGTGTGTCTGCGCGTGCTTGCGTTTATGTGTGTGTGTGCGTGTGTGTGTGTGTCATATAGTTGGCATGTGTTTTCTTCTTCCACCAGCTATTTGTCATTTAAAATATGCTCATCATGGTTTTTAGTGCACATTCATTGGTTTTAATAACAAATACTGTAAAGGTACCAGGCATGTGAAAGAGCTCTACAAATAATGTACAAGTCTATATAGTGGAACCTCAGTGGAATGCATGGAAATACCCATATCAAAACAAATAAAAACATCCTACAGGTGGAAATACATAAACCCACAATACACAGAAGTAGAGACACCTGCTTCCATCTTCAGGGGCCAAAGGCTTTAATTTCTACCCAACACAGGGGAACCAACACACACACACACACACACACACACACACGCACATGCATACTCGCACACACATACACACGCACACGCACACACACAAATTCTCTCTGGACATGGAGTCATGGTACATAAACCTGAGAGATTCATCCTTTGCTCAGCCATCGACCATAATATCATATTCTCTGTGTGCGAAACACACAGAGCTCTTGCACCGCTCTCTACCACAGCTCCATACAGCAGTTACGCTGCATTCATTGTCTCCAGCTGGCTATAGCTGAACATATAAAAGCAGTGTTCGCTGGAAGCCTGAATGAATGCTTTTGAATGGCAGTCATCAATTCGTTCATTAACTAAATGCACTGTCAGTAGCCAAACAGAATAATAGCCAAATGTCCGTTTTTCATATCAATGTTGTTCATTGTCATTGTATTTTGTACACTTCATTGTATGTTCATAGAAATACAGCTTTATAGCAACCCCCCACCCACCTCCCCTCACCTTTTATTCTACACTTGAGTGCTAAGCTGGTGGCTTGAAGGAATATGGTTTGAATGAACGCGAAGAACATGAAGGAGCATGTCTTAGCAGGGACTGTTTCCTACGGCTCCGTCTGAGTTTCCTTGGCCGTGTTATCTGGACTTAGCAGCTTCGCCCCTCCCCCCCCCCTCTCTCTCTCTCTGTCTCTCTGTCTGTCTGTCTGTCTGTCTGTCTGTCTGTCTGTCTGTCTGTCTCTACTCCACTCCACAACTGCTCTTTTTTCTTCTCCCACGCCATGACTGAGATTTCCACTCTCATCAGTGTTCAGCACTTTAACACTTTAACACAGCATGTGCTCTGATCAGACCAGTAACCAGACCAGTTTGTCTGCATGTTTTCCATGCCTACGACATTTTATGACGACGATGCTGCTCCATTTGACATCTTTAGACGGACGTCAAATATCTCCCGCTTTCCTTCATCTTTAATCATGTATATTAACCGAATTAGCTGCTGGTTACACCCAGTAGATGGAACTGCACAAAGCACGCTGTCGAAAATAAACTGGTTTGAGATCCACACCGTGCCTCCGTTATCAAATAGCAGGCTAAAACGGAGCGGGCGCATTAGTAGCTGGCCTAGATCATACTGCGTCGGCTGATCTGACAAACTGGGCAATAGCACTGCAAGGCAAAAGCAGGAAATAAACAGACACCAGAGTGCAAGACAGGAAGCTCTGAGATAATGACCACAGACAAAAGAGACAAAATATGACTTATTTTCCTTTACTTGATATCCGCGGTCCTGTCTTGTCCAGTGTCCCCAACCTTCATATGCAATATGATAGTCGTTGTGTCCCCAATAAACTGCACTCATTCTATTCCAAAACAAAAGCGACCCCAAACAACCATCCTCATCTGCATGACACCGGGCTGTCCCCTAGAGCTCAAATCATGACAGCTCCTACCCCCACACACACACACACACACACACACACACACACACACACACACACACTATACTGTGTAAACTGCAGTGTGCTCCATGTTTCTATTCAAGAAGGCATGTTCCTGGCAGATGAATGGCTATGTTAGGATTCTGCTCTGTCCACCTGATGGCATGATGACGCAGGTGTTGCTATTTGTAGTGGTCAATTGGGGTAGGCGGAGCATTCGACCTCAATCTCATCTTAAATTTCACTCACCGTCAAAAGCAGCGACTCGTTCCAGCTTTTGGCAGATGATAGATCTTGCTGTAGGCCTATGGCTGTGAGCTTGCTGTCTGTTTGTTTGTGGTATGATTTAGCCATTGACAGGTGTCACACAAACAGGTCTTGTCATAAAAGAGGATTAAGGTATTTGTGACACGCAAGCCGCAGGCAAAATCTAATGTCAAGTTCCTGCCAAAAGAATGTTCGTTTTATGATCAATATTTCTAACGAACATCTGAAAAACTCATGGTTCTTTCCAAAATGTAACCGGATGAACCAGCATTAGGTTGTTTTGCTGGTTCCTCAGGTTGCGCTTATAAATAAAAGAACAAATATATCGGCCCACACTGGCAATCTTATTTGCATTCAGTCACTCAAGTCTGCAAGTTAATCTCCAAGTTGGTTAAAGTGTGAACATTGTGGGCTATCTTCCCTGACTATCCAGCCACACCTTATTACATCCTTCGCTGCTTCTCGGATGAGCTACAACTTTCCTTTTGGGAAAACACAAACACGTTGAGCACTCTCAGCACACTTTATTGTTATAGCATGAACAACAGTGTCATAACAATTATGCTACGCACTTCAGGATATGGTAATCATGTTAACACGTCCCTTAGGGAACAGGACTTCTGGATCCAAGTTCAGTTAGACACAACCATATATATATATTGTTTATTTTACAAATGACTAACGCCATGTAGGAGAAAGTTAGTGCAGTGACTACGACGTCCATTATCCTTTGTGTAGCTCACCCTTGGGATGACTTGGGAGGCTAGAGTAGACGCTTGTCGTCTTGCGAAAAAATGGAATGTCCAGATGACATTTTAATAAAAAGATCTTCATTTAGTAACGATTGTTTCTTTGACTGATTTAACCAAATACTGAAAGTAGGGATTATTGTAAAAAAAAAAAAGGGAAAACAAAACAAGCAAATCCGGCAAAACCAGCAAGACTGGCAAGGTCTAAAGACTGTGTGCTTTCCCAGCCAAAAACCGCCCCTCAAGGCCTCAGGTCCTTTCCTTTAAGGACAACTTGCCCTGTAGGGGGAGCACACAGCATAAACAGCAATTAACAAAACAAACACACACACACACACAATACTGAAAATGAAACTAAATGAAAACAAAGAAATTGGCTCCTACAGTTAGTTTAAAATGAACACACTATGGAGTGCTTTATTTGACCTCAAACAACTTGACATGAGTCATTTTAATTTGGAAACCAGAATATTGTCACATCTCTGCTGCAACAACAACATCCAACAACAACAACCTAGTCCTCATTATCACTGGTTGCCCGGCAAGGCCAACCGTCAGACACAGTCATTTGAAGTTGCCACGGCGACCACGCCAAATGGGCGCCGGTGCCTCAGTGATGGACGCTGTAGAGCCGACATCAACTGTAAATCAGCTCGCACAAAAGCTGTGTTTCCCTCCCTTCAATCTGTGTTGTTTAGCCTTACCCTTTGAGTCGGCAAGCACACACACGCACACACACACACACACACACGCGCGCGCACACACACGCACACACACGCACACACACGCACGCATGCAGGCACACAAACACTCACCCACTCACAGATGAAGATGAATTAAGAATGGCCGAGACAATATCGATACAAGTGCAGACTTCAGGCATTAAAGACAAGAGTGCAGGTGCCACTCAGAAGGGAACGTCAACACCCACATTTCAATACACATCTAAGCTACGCTCAGAACGATTTATAAACACATAGACATGCGTATAGACACGCGTACACATAGACGTGCCTGCGTGTTTCGTTGTTTGTACTTGCGAGGGCTTTCTCTATCGCACACACACTCATACACAGTAGTAATTGTGAATCAAATTCGGAGCTGTAGTTTTCTTAATGTAATTGGTGGACGGGAAATAAATGGAAATGCTGAACGAGTCTTCCCCCCAGCTATGTACACACGCACACAAACACACACACACACACACACACACACACACACACACACACACACACACACACACACACACACACACACTGACTGATTCCATTTAACATGGACAGCCGTGAAGTTGGTGCCTCAAAGCCAGTCTACTCTGAGCTGTTTTGGTATTCATGCGCGGTACGGGGAGGGGAAGAAGGTTGTCGCCTGGGTTCCTGCTCAGCACCAGCACCTCCCTGTCCCAGGAGCCTTGGCGGCAGCCCTGTAACCCGGTCTGCATCAATAAACCCTACGGCATTGTGGGCCATCACAAAAGTCCAGCTTGATGGCTTTACAGCAAGGGGAGAAAGAGGTGTCACTCTTTATTCCTCCCTCGTTCGTTATTTTCTTTCTTTCTCTCTCTCTCTTTCTCTTTCTCTCTCTCTCTCTTTCTCTCTCTCTTTCTCTCACACACTCTCTCTCCTGGCTGTGTCGGGAGTGGCTGGCAGCAGTGCAGAGAAAGTGGGGCTGGGGCGGTGGAGGGGAGTCTGACTGCAGTTAGGGGGTGAGGGTTGAGGAGTGGGGGGTACCTTGTACACACTGTGGCCCTCTTAAGCCTCTCTCTTGTCCAGTACAGAGTTCACATTAAGTACCACGAGAACCCACCGTGGTGCGGGCAGCCCTCCCAACAGATCCTCGCTGTCAACACGGTACAGGGTCATTCAAAAAGGCGGCCATTTTTTCTTCTAATAATATTAGCAGATACATGCGGAATATTATGGAACGCTGCTCATCACCACCAGATAACTGGTAAGCAGCAGTAACAGTTTTGACGTTTATTCGACAAACATGTTTTGGTCTAGATAGATATCATCTATTTTGTTAAAGCTATGGTAGGCAATTTGGAGAAACCAGCCAGAATAAGCAAGATTTTGTGTCCAAGGCCTCCCTCCAAAGCCACTCCCCCAAAACACGTGACTTTAGCAATAGGTCAGCCTAGCCTTGTGGAAGACTCCGGTCATGTGCACGGACAGAGTGCGTGCAGGTAGCGGGGTAGGTAAGTAGAAAGACAGGTTGGCCATCCAATCATTTCATTCGGGCCGAATGGAATGATTGGACAGGCTTATCACAGGCCTGCGACAGAGACTGGATTTGTTTCTTTTTTTGTAAGAGCATTTGATTTATTGATTGCTCTGTGGGTTGAGACACTAACTATCATAAGATAACGTAAATTCTACTTTTAAAAACATTTACAAATTAAAAAAAGTTATGAAAGAACTGACATTTGTGACGTTGTCTGCCATTAGACGTCACTTCCTTAGTTTTTCCCAGTAAAACCAGCCTGATAGATATATAATAGAACCTACAGGCTGTTTTTCTCCCAGTGAGTCAGTGAAGGTCTCATTCATAAATTAAATTACAACCTGTTTATGTATTGGCAATTGAAAGGGATTTATGCTCGTACGAACCCTCCACGTTGTTCCGATGAAAGAGACTAAAGTTTAAAATCATATCCCCGAAATGGTACGAGGGCATTCCCATGGTTCTGGTATCTAATGTGTGGCGTGAGATGTTGATTGCCATTCTCTGTGTGAGTCACTTGGAACCATTTCAAGACAAGCAGAAAGAGAGAGTGCAGAAATACTGTTGTTTATGATTGCAGTAGGGCTGCAACTTACGTTTATTTTCATAGGCGATTAGGACAACAAAATAAATTGATTAATCGATTATTAATTTAGCGTAAAGTGATGTCTTAAATGTGCTTGCTTTACCCGACAAGCAGCCAAGATTTTTGATCCATGAACCACATTTGAATTGAACTGCAACATTAAATTACAAGTGTTTGTTATTTGTACGTGCTATATGATTCAAACGATTAATTGCAAAATTAGATTCGATAAATTCTGTTAATCAACTAATCGATAAATCGACTAATCATTGCAGCCCTAGCTTGAAGTACACGGAGTGATTATTTCACAACCAACATGTTTCAGGAGGCCAAAGTCTAACCCCGTTGTTCTTTAAATACACATGAAACAGTACTTCTGTGTTGCATTGAACATTTTAAAATCTTAAAACAAAACACAATTCACGCGTGGTGGTTAGACATCTGTTATGGGTTCCTTTAATGGCCTCTGACGAAGGGCTCATGCAATAACAGCTAGAATCAGTCAAAGCCTCTGAAACTCGACACAAAACAATAACAACACCTTGACATGTTTCACACGCCACAACATTATGCACAGTACACGTTTAGACATTAATTACAGTGTTATTTACCGGACATTTTCCTTTTCTTTCACTTCACGTCCTCGGTGACACGTAATGCCGACATGGTACAAGGCATGAGCAACAAGAGGCACGGGAGCATATATAAAAACACATTGCGTTAGCGGCGGCCCTGTACCAATACATCCTACATCAAAGGGTCTGTCACAACATCATACTGGGCATTCTACGTTCCTCCCGCCCAGTCCACCCTCTTCCCCCCTGCGTCCCCCAGCAACGGACTGGGAATCAGCGGGAAAGGAGTTTGACGGCGCAGCTGTAGGTTATAGTGCATTACAATGTCTGGAGGTCATCCCCTCATATTGCATTTCGCCCCCTGCTGACACAGAATACAGTACCGTACACACTTACACACTACAAAACCCATGCCTGCCTCATAGTTATTGAATACATAACATGTGTCTCTTTAGTGAGACACATCTCGTTGCGGGTCCTTATCACACCATAATAAACAGAGAAACAAGGGAATATAGAGTCAGTCAGGCAACTTATTAATTATTCCTTCTGCTTTAGTGTGGTTAAACTCAAATGGAACAAATTCAGCGCAACCACAGACGACACAACAAGGCTTGCTGAGGAGAGATGAAGCTTACAGTACATGTAGGTATATGTAAAGTAGGCTGCTTTCTTTTAAACAATTATGCACGAAAATACACGGTTATCATCGATCTCAAAGTCAGTGACTAGTGTTAGCTATTTTTGTTTTTCTTTCTTTATTTCACAACTTCCAGCCTTTAGGTAATATTTCTATACACAGGCAATTCAATCCGCGACGCATCCAAACAGTACATATGAATTGGTTCTCACAGCGTTTCGTATGATATCCCACAAAAACGTAGAACACTTTCATCTTAAAAAAAAAGAAGAGATTTCTTAAGAATAGAAAGCAGATGTTTGAACGCAGCCTGAGCCCCTCCCCACTCATTTCTTGTCAGCTGACCTTTTCATCTTCTTTTGAGTGTCCATTTTTCCCTTCATTTATTAGTAACTAAGAGAAAGGTAATGTGTAAGATAAGGAAGCCAGGGGGAGGTTAAGTGCATGTTAACCACAGGTTTGAAATTTTACATCAAAATAAGAAGGGATTACATTGTCCCATTATCCCAAAATGTTTTGACCAATATTGTGGGTTTAGTGGAAGGTAGAAAATTACAACATTATTGTCCATAACATACAACAAATCCCTTTTGGCCTGTTGCTTTGTTCAACAGAATCATTCCTAGTAGGACCATTTCTACTACTGGACCAAAGTAACACATCTGTGTTCACAGCGAGATCAACGATTATTTAAAGAAAAACAATGCGTAGTACGTCCCCCCCCCCCCCCCCCCCCCCCCCCCACACACACACACACACACCCACCCTTCCCCTCACATCTGCATCACTGATGCCTGGCAACAATGTTTAAGGTATGTTAAGTATGGAACTCGTTCACACTTAGAAAGTCTAATTCGAAGCAGAAGGAAAAATGCGGAATTTTGTGATATTCTCAAAATGTTATTTGAATGGCAAAAAAGGGCAGCAATGTCAGACGATTATATTGAGGGAATGGTTCACAGGTGGATTGCAAGCTTATTGTTTTTGTGAAGGTTAATGTTGACGGCATAATCGTTACGGTAATGCTTACGGTTATGGTAATGAGGGATTCATGTTTAGGGGGTGTGTAAGAATAAAGGGATGATAATAGTAATGGTTAGGATAAGAGGTATTAAGGGGACAGATTGTAAATATATAACTAAAGGCGGTCACAAGTAAAGGTCAATCAAACATCGTCACTAACATTATCAACGACGCGTCAGAAAACGGCCGACATTTGATCTCCTAAAATTGTAGAATTTCCTACAAAACCCAAGGTGCATTTTACTTATCATAGATAGCAACTATAGAACGCAAGAGCTGGACGTGAGATTAATCTGTACACATAACAGTACGGTGCATATCGGGGGGCCACAAACACGCGGACCAAAGATGTGTCAAACACACACACACACCTCAAGACCCCTCAAGCCCATGTCCAGGCTCATGTCCAGGCCCATGTCCGGGCCCATGTCCGGGCCCAGGTCAGAGCCCATGTCCAGGCTCATGTCCAGGCCCATGTCAGAGCCCATGTCCAGGCCCATGTCAGAGCCCATGTCCGGGCCCAGGTCAGAGCCCATGTCCAGGCTCATGTCCAGGCCCATGTCAGAGCCCATGTCCGGGCCCAGGTCAGAGCCCATGTCCGGGCCCAGGTCAGAGCCCATGTCCGGGCCCAGGTCAGAGCCCATGTCCAGGGCCCATGTCCTGGCCCAGGTCCGGGCCATGTCCGGGGCCCCATGTCCGGGGCCCATGTCGGGGCCCAGGTCAGAGCTTCCTGTCCCCGTTCTCCCCGTGCTCCGCCAGGCTGTTGAGCGCCGTCTCCTCGCTCTTGGAGTGCGGCTGGCCGTCGCCCTTCCTGGAGTTCTTTTTGGTGGCCCGCGAGAGCTTCCTCCTGAAGGTGTCCCCGGCCAGGAAGTACAGGATGGGGTCCACGCAGCTGTTGAGGCTGGCCAGGCCGCGCGTCACCTGGTAGGTGGCGTACACGCGGTTGTTGAAGTCGCACATGTCGGGGCCCTGGAAGTAGAGTCGGGCCCGCATGTTGAGGTTCTTCATGACGTGGAAGGGCAGGTAGGAGAGCGCGAACACGGCCAGCACAATGATCACCAGGTGGATGGACTTGCGGCGCAGCGGCGCGTTGTTCATGTCGTTGCAGACGAGGGCCTTGGCGATCATGCCGTAGCAGCCCAGGATGATGACGAAGGGGATGCAGAAGCCGAACACCGTCGTGCACATGCTGTAGACGAAGTAGCCCGGCAGCTCGTCCTCGGTGGTGGTGTCGTAGCAGGTGGTGGCGTTGCGCTTCAGGCCCGTCCGCGAGTAGTAGAGGATGGGGGAGATCCCCGCGATCACCACCACCCAGACCAGGGCGCTGTTGATGACGGCGTTCTTCTTCTTGAGGCGGCCCAGCGACTTGAGCGGGTGCACCACGCCGGTGTAGCGGTGCACGCTGATGCAGGTGAGGAACAGGATGCTGCCGTAGAGGTTCACGTGGAAGATGAAACGCTGCAGGCGGCACATGACGTCGCCGAAGACCCAGTCGGTCTTGTTGAAGTAGTAGAAGATGAGGAAGGGCAGCGAGAGCACGTAGCAGAAGTCGGCCAGCGCCAGGTTGAACATGTACACCGAGATGCTACTCCAGGGACGCATGTGGCAGACGAACATCCATATGGCCAGGCTGTTGCCCACCAGCCCCGTCAGGAACACCATGATGTAGACGGTGGGCAGGTAGTAGAACTGGAAGCCCGTCTTGGTGAGGGAACATCCTCTGCTGTGGTTGTGGAGATCGGTGGCGTTCAGCAGGGAGGTCAAGTTCAGGCCAGTGGCCATGGTTGGAGTCAGGGGTGACGGACGGCTGATTCACTGCGTGGACGGTATTTATAGACAAGACAAGAATTGTTGAATATATATATATTTTTTTTTTAAGAATAGGCTCGGCAATGTCATTTATTTGCCACTGTAACGATGCAATAGCGAGACGGATGAAGATAAGGTGAGTGAGATCTTAATGGAAAACACGCAGTAGCGCACAAAGGTGTGAATTAGCCGAAACGTTATTTGCTTGCAGAAGACTACACTTGTTTGCTAACTGTAATATGAAGAAGAAAAAAAAGAACATATACAACAGCACTCATTAGTATTTACGACACTCACCCACCGTGGACATGGACTTGTTTTCCACATTCCAAAAGCCTAAACGTCCCAGTTGGCAGTGATTTCATTCAATAACCCGTCAGGTGTACTCTCGGTCTCTTAAGTCAGTCTCTCGCTCTGGGAAATGTTGTCATTTGTCCATTAAAAGTTCGCCCGCGTCCGGGGTTTTCGCTTACACTTCAAACGGAGAAAAGCGCATGCCATTCGTCATGGACGACGTTTCCTCACGACAGCGGTAGCAGCACGCAAGAGAGACAGAGAGACAGCTGCGAGCTCTGGCATGAGAGCAGGACTTGTAAAGGCACTGCGAAGCACTTGGGCTGGACGGACTGACCGACCGAGAGGGGAACTGCGCGCCAACAAGATCCACTGAATCCCTTCCCATTCCCAGACGCGCTTCCCTTTCCTTCCTCCTTCCTGCTTGCAAAGTCCTCACCCGATCGGACCTACTACCATTACTTGAGAAAACGACACGATTTGCTTGCACTTTTCTTCTACGAACCCCTCCCACACACACACACACACACACACACACACACACACACACACACACACACACACACACACACACACACACACACACACACACACACACACACACACACACACACACACACACACACACACACACACACACACTCATGCGAGGCAACAGATAGTTTCTGAGCAGTCACATACAGAGACAGTAGTCCATGTCGGCTTGCCAAGGCATGCGTCATCTGCGATACACAGTAGAAAACACGAAAAGCTTTCTGCATTTAATAATTTCGCTGAGTATTTATTAATGACATCATTTGTCATTCATACGTGTATCTGTTTATTCGTGTATCTGTTTATTTGCGTCTGTACTTGTTCATTTAGGCTATTTACACGGAAAAATAAATCTTACACAGTTGACTAATTTCCACCATTAAGGGAACCAAGGACGAACTGCATTGGTAAATGGAGTCAAGTAAAATGGGTCTGGGGATTAAACATCAAAGTGTGTTGTAGGTGGGCAAAGCGATAGCAATTAGCTGTCTAATGACGTAGCGTAACGCTTTAATTATCCTCCAGCAACATGGTGCAAGTCGACAATGTCCTTTCAGTGAAAACATGGTGACGTACGATGTTTACGCACGATAGATGCATGTAAAATGCAATTTTGCATTTATGTCATTATCATCATCTGGTAAAAAAAAATGTTAGTTAACGTTGATAATTAATGAGATACATAGTCTGCTTGTTAAGGATAACCATTTCATGTTTGCATAATTCCTGCATATAGATAAAGCTGAAAACAAAGCAGTTAATAAAAAGCCACACTGCAGAGTTTACCCTTTGCATTTCCTCCAATATCTTTCATATTATACAAAGCTGTCTTGCAGCTAAGGGAAACAAAATGGAAGCATGGAAGCAAATATATCTTGAACTGCAAGCAGACAAGCCAGTTCCGAATGACTTTTGCACTTGGCCCTTATCTGATTTGGCTGTGAGCCCTAACACACACACACACACACGGATGGCAGAGAGGTGTGGACATCCTCAATGTAAACCCTTGAAATCAATTAGAATGTATTGACCATCTGAGGCCTACGCCTAATAAACTCTTTAGTCTATTTTCATTGAAGGATTTCACTGTTGCTTTACTTAAAAAAAACATGTTATGACTATTCCTACGTTGACTTAGTTTGTATTTTATATTGACATAGCTGCTGGGTCAATGTCCACAACATTGGCAGTAAAAACAATACTATTAATACATAATATACAGTAATATACATTCAACTCACTAATACCTTTGTCTTACACACCCAACTCTTTCACAGTTCTTACACAGCAAAGCTACTGAGCTATCAAATTCTGTGGCTTTAAAGCTAATTAAAGACAATGACAGGGTGTGTGTGTGTGTGTATGTGTGTGTGTGTGTGTATGTGTTTGTATGTGTGTGTGCGTGTGCTGTTTATGTGATGTAACATCCATTTTCCCAAGTTAGTAGTTACAAAGTTATATGCATTGCTTTTTCTCCCTCGTTTTCATCGTCTCCAATCCAGGCAGAGTGTGTTGCGCCAGCTCAGACATCTGTGATTGCCTTGTGGTGCACACAGCACATGACACTGTTTTGTGAATGCATTACACTGGAGTCCGTCGCATTCTTTATTTTAACTGCTCCACAAGGGTCTTGTTCGTTCTCTCATGTCGTCCTCACTGGCGTTTTCGCTGAGAGTCGCACCCTCCGCTCCAACTTCCGAGCTGATTGAACGGAGACCCATCTCCCTTTTTTTTTATCCCAAATGTAATCAAATTGACAGGGATGAGGCACAGGCGAGAGAGCTTCTGTTTGTCTAGGGCCTTGACCTGCATTTTCCCTCTGCCTTGCTTCGCTGCCTCACCTGACAACCCAATCACCATCCGCGGTGGATTATGCTAACACTGTGTCGCAGTCACTGTCATTCCCATCAACTGTGGTGTGTCTGAGTGGCTCTAACGCTGCAACGTGGAAGGGTGAAAGCCGGTTACTGCATTCATTAGTATGCGTTCGTCTTCAACTATGTGTCATAGTATTGATGATGAAAACGACACATTTAATAATACCAGGTAATTTTTGCATCTTTATCCACCTACCTTATTTGCATTATTATCCACATAATCCCACCAACACTATAACTCACCTATTTACCTGTGTAAGTCACATTCTCATTGAACCCAATATATATATATATATATTATAATATATAATATATATAACCCTCGCTTTCTTTCCCCGTCATAACAAACCCCAAACACACACACACACACACACACACACACACACACACACACACACACACACACACACACACACACACTTACACTCACACACAACCAGTGATTCAGAAGACCATCTTCACTAGAACTGATCTCCCTTATCAGTCATTTAGCAGGCTGGGGTAGCACACTTAATTCTTCTTTGCTCCACAGTCTCTGTCTCTCTGTGTTTATTCAAGGCCGACTGTCAATCTCTCTCTTCACTCAATATTCCTTTCCTCCATTCATTTACCTCATTGGATTTTTAATACCCATTAAATGTAATGTATTTGTATTTGCATCCACATTATTATTCCTAACCTTATTATTCATATTATTATTAGCATGCTATTTTATAAAATTGTGCATTATCATTATAATTATATTATTATAACAAATCCTCTATTACATATTCTTCTTCTCAAGAGAAGAGTTGGCTTTGTTGGGTTAGGGTTAGAGTTAACCTTCGATCTTCTGTGTTTTCTCCTCACTCTTGCAGGTTTTACTCAGGGCTGGTGTTCCTTTTTCTCAGAGGCTTGTAGATGACGACGTTGGCTCCTCCAAACAGCATGCTTCTCCCCTATTAGCATATCTGATTAGCTTGGCTAAGTACACCCCTGGGGGACTCTACCGTGGTACTGCTAACATTCCTCTGCTGCAGACTCTCTTGAGTGTTGTGAGGGGGAGGCAGCAAGCACTCCCCTTTGACCAAGTCACGTATTTGTCTCTTTCTGATTCTGTTCTCTTTGAGAGATGCTGGAGCCAGCACATGCATGCACGCTTTGTGAATGAATACCTAATACCCTTGTTATTTGTTATTTGTAAACTTAAACAAAGCACTGAAGAACTGGAGCGTAGACTACTGTCACCCACTTACACAGTCAGAGGCAGTCAAACACACACACACACACACACACACACACACACACACACACACACACCCACAGAGTTGCACACCCACAGTTGCACATTCACACACACACACATACACACACACACACACACACACACACACACACACACACACACACACAAAGGTTACCTACACACATGCAAGCACATACACTCACCCCCCCCCACACACACACACACATACACACACACAGAGATAAAGGTCAGGTGGTCATGGGGCTCTTAGATCCTCTTTCCACAACTGTGATCAACATGCTTAGTCTTCTTTCCAAGCCCACCTGCTGCAACCATACGCTCTCTCTGTCTCACTCTCTCTCTCCCTCTCTCTCTCTCACTCTTGCTCGCTCTCTCCATCTCATAGCTTTTTTTTTTTCATCTTCGATTTGTTTGTGTTTCAAGGTTTATTGTTTTTAATTCATCATCATCTCCCCCCCCCCCCCCCCCCCCCCCCCCCTAAGTAATATGACAGCGTCTCCCCTCCGTTGCTCTGTGCTGAGTAACTGACTTTGATCAGCTGATCAATGGAGCTGAATGCCATCCAGGCTCTCTGTCAAGCAGTGTGAAGGTCACCGTGTGTCCTCTGTGCAAACTCACCCTCATCATTCATGTCTTCGCTAGCGTGTTGCACCGCCATTTGCTGTTTGGGGATCAAAGTCAATTTTCCCCGTGTTTTGCTTTATTAGGCAGTTTTTTTATTATTATGTTAAAGCCATTGCCTTCGAACGCACCAAACAAATAAAAAAATACTAGAAAAAAAGGAGAAGAATTTAAATAGAAAATAGATTGGAAAAGCCGGCGTCTTTAATGGTGGAGGAGATAAGGCGTGGTTCTCCCGCCGCTGAGCAGCAGACAATATCTGTCTATACGTACCGTAGGAGTGGGTGAGTCAGCGCTTCCTGTGTTTTAGGGTGGCATCCATCAAACCCCATCCCTACCAGGCAGCGTAATCAGTCTGATGAGGTTCCCTTTTCCTTAAACGTCTCAGATCCTATAAAATACTTGGCTTTTTTTCCTCCTTCCTCTTGTTTATATTCTCTCTCTCTCTCTCTCTCTCTCTCTCTCTCTCTCTCTCTCTCTCTCTCTCTCTCTCTCTCTCTCTCTCTCGGCTTTTCATCCATGGCGGGTCCAATGAGCTCCTTCTGGACCTCCACCCATCACAGGGCTTCAAGTGGCACCAGAATGTTTACCCCACTTTGTCAACAAGATGATATTTATACGAAATCCAGTTTTTCAAACAGACGCGGCTTGCCAGCAAACACGAAATGCACACAAGGTATGTGGCTCCGTTGTTAGGCTTTCTTTTAATCTATTTAATCGTGCAACCTCAGCAAGATGAACAGAAGCCCACACAATTCACAACCACAGCATATCACTAAACATCTATAAACACTACTGGACCCGATATTTCAAATTAAAAGCTATCTATAAACAATCAAATGGATGTGGTTTTTTGATTGTGTTTAAAGTGCCAGGGACATCCCCTCGCCGCTCTACAATTCATCTCAGAAATGACTTAAAAAATAAATAACCAAATCGTAATGCTATTGCTGTTCAGAACACTGGCGTTGTAAAAACAACAACAACAACAACGACTACACACAGGCAAACATAAAATGTGCCACTTGACTTCAGCAGGGTCAAATAGCAGTCGCCTCTAGAAAGTCAGCAAAGGCCGTCCACATGGGAAATGGTCAAGAATGGCCAGAATGGCCGAGTATGTGCGTCTGTGGTAGCGGTCAGGGAACTCGCTCTATAGGTTGTTATGGTGCTCAGGGTGTCTGGGGGAGTGATGGCTCAAACAGGGGGGCTAATGGAGCACATTAGGCCAGGGCTCTGGTGTTGCCCCAGGGGTGAGCTAGATGCTGACTCACAGACCACTCTGGAGGAGGTGGGATGCACATTACCGCTAGTCTATCTTCTCACATGGTCACTCTTTCCAAAATGCTCTTTCCCTCATTGATCCACAGGCGCACTCTCAGATTAGATTTCTTTATTCATTTGTTACAGTCGATACTTCCTGGGTGGCAAAAATTGTGTGCATTCCTTTAGTGATGCTGAGTGGAATAACGTGCGTGTGTGTGTGCGTGTGTACAGCTGAGTCTGTATTTGTGCATCTTTGTCTGTGTGTTTGTCTGTGTGTTTGCCAATGCACGTGTGTGTGTATGTGTGCGAGCACGCTTGTGTGTGTATGTGTGTATGCGGGTGTGTGCATGAAGCTGAGTCTGTGCATTTGTGCATCTTAGTCTGCTTTTTTGTCAATGTACGTGTGTGTATGTGCACGCACGCTTGTGTGTGTATGTACGTGCGTGCAGTTGAGTCTGTGTTTGTCTGTGTGTTTGTCAATGTATGTGTGTGTGTTTTTGGAAGTGTTACTGTGTTTTAGTGTTGTTTTATTCCATGAGTGCATAATATTTGATCATCGGAGTGGTGCCACCTGAACCTTAGCTACATCCCATCATAAGCATCTACTCCCCCCCCCCCCCCCCCAGTGCACTAGTAATTGGAACGACTCCCATTCACTAGGCACACTTAATGGAATGGATCCCAGGGATGAAAGTGGGCTCCTCTAACCGATGGAAAATAAAGAAGGACAAAGAAAATTACTTTGTGAAAACTTTCTTTTTTCCCATTAGGCGGCCAATTTCGCCGAAGGTTCTGCCAGCTTCCTGTCTTTAAAAGCACACCTTAAAAGGTAATTCATGAATCATAAATCTAGTGGAATGAACAGAGTTAATGCATCATAATGTAGGTGTTTTTCGCAGTGACAGTAACAAAGGATAAGTACTAGTGGCTCTGCACTGGCAAGAGTGATGACAGTATTGTTACCTTTCACATGCCTACACATGCTGAGCGGTAACGCACATTCAGCATGAGAGAGAGAGACACACAAAGACAAAGAGGCCGAGAGAAATGTATTAGAAAATGTCAAGTAGTAATAACATGATACAACAGGTATTCACACATACACACTCATTCTTGCTCATTAACTATAAAGGTTCACCCTCCTCCTGCTTGGCTTTAAAGTTTTACCCTTCTGCTGATTGGCTGTAACTTTCAACCCTACTTGTGATTAATATTCATATTCATATTCATATTAAACAACAAATGCATCCACTGTCTAATACTCAGATCCAATCACATTTAAAGAAGAGGCTAGATTTATATTGGAGGGCTTATTGTTTAAATAAAAACCAAAGACCTGTAATAGGCGATTGTTTGATGTAAAAAACGGTTGACAAGGTCAACGGTGGACTATTAGCCTTAGCCTTTGTTTCTGCGAGGTTAACAAAGTAACGCGAAAATACTTGCACTATCCAATACACAAGCACCATCTATTTGTATTTTAATTGGCAACATCCGTCTCCGAAGACAACAAAAGGTTATCATTTTTCTCAGTTTTACTTTGGGCGTGTTTTCTACTCAGACCTCGACTCAAGTCAATATTTTGCTGCCCAGACAATGGCAGGATTGATGGATGAAGGCCAGACGGTCCGAGGACAGCACGAATTCAAGTCAAAGACGGGTTTAAAAAAGATAAGAAACAGTGAGGACCAAAAAGGAAGAGAAAAGAGACATAGAGAGAGAGAATAATAATGAACAACCCCCCCAAAAACTGCACATTGAGTAGGATAAAAAATGACTATATATATATAAAGAAAGATTAAGAAAAACACTCAATAACGACTCAGCTTGTAATCGAAAGAAGAAGAAAAAAAAAACGGAACTGTGTTTTCTCAAGACAGGAAACAATGCTGCTGTACATCTGGTGGGGAGTTACCCACTGGACCCAGAGACTCAATGAGGCCTTATCACCGAAACACGAGGTCTGCATTGCAGAAAACCAACCGAGGGAGTTCTCAGGGAGGCTGGGAATAGCGAATGAGGAAACGGAGGGAGATTTCTTTCACTGTCAAAAAATCACTATTTTTGATAGTGATTTTCTTTTTTGTAACAAATATTTTGTACTTTTGGTAATCAAGCAGACGCTTGTATCCAAATTGAATCACAAGTGAGGCTGAAAACAAACAGAGCAAAAGATAAAACTGGAGACGCTCCATCTAGCCAACAGCCTCCACATTGTGAAGCTGAATTCAGAAGGCCTTTATAGAATGACTATCATTCAGAAACATAGATCTATATTTTGCTCCACTAATGGCTTCTTAGATCACACAGATAAGCTATACATCTTCACTAGCTATTTATATAAAACAAACATCGTTAACCTCCTCCATTAAACCAAGGCAGATTAATGTCCATTTCCCCTCCCACATTGGTTCGTATTCTCTCCTTATTGCCGTCTCCTTCCTTCTCTTCCGTCCCCTTTACTAACTTAAGAACAGGAAGCACCGCCATTTTTACAAACATGTGGAAGTTATGGTCTGGCCGGGTTCACATTTTCCAGACCCAATAAGGTGAGAAATAAAGAAACACACACACACACGCACACAAACACACAGATGCACACATAAAGGTAAGGTCACAGGAATATGACGACCCTCTGCATCAGCACCTTCATATCAGAAATGAAAACCTGCGGGCTTGTGTGTGTCCCTGATAAGGACCCAGAAATAGGAGCATGTTTCTCACGGAGCTTTATGACCGAGTGCGGTATTTGTTCGGGGTGGGTCTGGCTTGCTAGCTGGATAAGAATGCTAGCTGGCTGCAGATCACAGATGAACAGGAGGAGCGGGCTTGGGAGACAGAATACATAGCAGGGATTAATGTCATATTCTGGCCTCGTGTGCATGAAGAGATTGGGTGTGTGTTGCCGGGACCTTCCGTGCTTGGAAAGTGTACATCCATTCTGTTGTAAGACACTCATGGCTTATTCAAATATGTAGATATATTATTTTGCCCTTTGAAATACTCTGCGTTTTGTGATTGTTTTTGTTGGTGCGTCCCAATTAGGAATAATGTTTCAGTCTCATACCATTGATCTCAGCTGCATGAAAAACTGAAAACTAATCTTACATCAATCAAACATTACTGCTGGAGGGAATGAGGCAACACTGTTGAGATTACAGCTACAGATCTAGACTGGCGTGTCTGCGGTTTCATTACAGATTGACCAGTTGTGGCCATTGTGGGGATAAATATAGAGTCAGGATGTTTTTGTTTAATCTACACACTGTTATCTGTCCTGTGTAACACAATTCAAACAATCTTTCACCTTTGAACCATAAACACAATTTGTTTGAACGAAACCCGTAACTAGTGAAATGCACAGCATATCTTTCAATTTCTGATACATGTCATTTTCATACCTGTCATTTTTCTATTTATTGCGCAGCCTACAATCCATGTCCAACAAGTTGGGCAGCGATTCAATCCTGGCAAAATATTTGACATGACACCTAACAACGGAGACACCCGCAGCGTTGTCAGCGAACGAGAGATGCGCCGGTCCTGAGCTGTCAATCGACAATCCACATCTAACCCTAACCCTAGTGTAAGGGAATGCTAATTTCATCACTCGGTTTGATTGCTGCTTGGTGATAACATTTTGTTGAGCTCCATGCATATGACAGGAGATAAGGGAGCGTCGGTGGGGAAAAGAAACACGGGGGGGGGGGGGGGGGGGGGGGGTGGTTGGGCTGGTGGGGGAGAGAGGTGCTGGTGCTGGTGGGGGTGGTGGGTGGGCAGATAGTGAGAGGCAGAGACAGACGTAAACAAAGAGGCTTCTTGAAAAGTATTCATTAGAAAAGGAGAAAGCATGCAATTACGCACACACATGGACGTACGCACGCACGTGCACGCACATGTACACGTGCACACACACATGCACACACGCACACACACACATACACACACAGGAACATGCACAAACACGCACAAGCACACACGCACACACAAACACACACACACACACACACACACACTATGAATAGGGGGAATCTGTCAGTGTTCAAAGTCTGATTAAAACACAAAAAAACTAACGCACCGCTACCAGTATGTCAACCCCCCCCCCAATGCTGACAGCCCAGAATGGTGTGTTGTGACAGTCGAGCTGGATTCAGACCCCTTTCAGCTCCCCCACCCGTCCTACCCTCCGCCTCCTCTGTTCAGTGGTTGGTCCGCTGAGTCGGAACACACAGAGTGTAGAAGAAACTTGAATCTGCAGCTGTTACTACAAGGCTTTTATTTATTTTTGTCCTCTCCCTCTCTCTCTTCCTGTACGCTCCGACATCACACTGAGATCTTTCTTTTAGGCTTTTGTCTTCCTTCGTCCTCTTCCCCCATGACCCACCAGCACCAAATTAGAATTCCTCCTCAAATAGAAACCACTACCAGGACACAAATCGACTGCGATAATTACCTGCAATTAAGGGGATATCATGACACACTACATTACAGTAATGGGGTAAACACTTTGTGCAGTGTGCTCCACATGTCGTCTGGACCAATCGTCGGCTTCTTCGGCCCGGTCACTGTATGAAACGTTGAGTGCTGATAGACGATGGCCATCGCTACTTGAATACCAGCCATTCTTCTCCGGGCACAGCTGTGGCCCCAGTGTTTCCGGGGCCAAAATGTCCTCTACCACAGTTCAACTTTTCCCAATGTGCCACATCTTCCTCTGTGGCCAGAAACATCATGACTGTTGTTGTTTTATCCACTTAGGCGGAATTGAGATTAAGGTAATTTGTTTAGAGGTATTACCTCTGTGATGAATAATCCTGCTCTGCACTCTGTCAAAATGTATTGGTAAGAAACTTGGTAATGGTGCAGCATTTACATTTTCTGTGATTACTCCAATGTGATTGCATGCTTCGATTGCGTGCTCAGTCTCACTTATGAGTCCATTTATGTGCCGGGTCTGCTGCATGACTGAATAACTACATAAATAAAAAGTCAGTACAAGATTTTCATAAATTGTCTGTCATTCGTAACCCTTGTCAGAACTCGGGAAAGCGCGAGAAATCTCGTGCAGTGTCCCTTGAAGTTGTGGATGTAAAACACTGTGTGATGTAACTCAGGAGGTTAAATCAATAGCTCTCTTCTTTCCAGTGAAATGTGATTACGTTCAGCCTGCGGCAAGTACCACTCTCTCTCTCCATCAACATCCTCATGCACAAACAAACAAATACACAATTATACACTCTCATCGTTTGAGTCTGTCTCAAACACAGACATAGTCAAAGTCAAATAGTTTTATTAATCAAATGCACAATATAACAAACAATCATTTTTAATTCTTTCAATTCTTAAGACATGGCAGCAACCACTACATAGTAGGCTTAGACAAGTATTAAATGTTTTAAAAACATAGATAAATCAGGGCAAAAATTTCAAATAAAATGGCAGAAATAACAAAAGTATACATAACATTAAAAAACACTAGCAGCAGTTCCAGGGAGTGTAAGGATGGAGAATATGAACAATGGGAATACAAGTCTTAAATATTATAAATATAAAGTGTAGGAGTGCCAATGAATATGCACATTGAATTGAGGTGATGATCATTGAATGACCAGTGCATACTTCGGTTTGTGATCATGAGATCACATGATCAACCTGGCTGGTGGAGAAGCCCGAAGGCCTGGGGGGAAACATGTTTGCGGGTCTGGTAGTTCCTGCGTGGATGCTCTGGTAGTATCCACCAGACAGCAGCACCGTGAACAGTCCATAGCCTGGGTGGCTGTGCACACACAGAGTACACACACAGAGTGCTCACAAATAGCCTCATGTTCATGCAATTCATGTGTGAGTCCATAGACAGGAACATGTACAATCTGTGCTGAAATGACATGTTTTCTTACATGGTAAAAGCAATGAGAGTCCAATGTGTTGACGATATGGTAATCAGCTCTCATATTTCGAAGAGATTCATCATTGGTGTTGTTACTTTAATTGCGCGTTACCTGTCTCTCCCGTCGTCCTCTGCTGTGTAACGTTCTCACGCAGCCTCCCGTTCTCATGTTTAAACGATCGCGTCTGGGATCTCAGGGAAGACATTCATCTTTTGTGATGCTGTTTCCTGGGTCTGGTCATTTCAGGTCTGCCCCCTGCCCAATATTATCCTCTAGTTTAATTCCCCTCCCCACCCTTCTTTTATCTCTCTGTTTCATTTTCCCCTCCCTCTTGTGATCTGATAAGACCAGAAGACCATCAGCCCATTAGCGGCGCCGGTCTGAATGAACAAGCGATTTGTCACCAACCTCACATGTTGTTTTCTAACAGGCACGCCATGGGGTCCAAATTCTTTCCTGACATTCAGCGATAATGGATATAGATGCTTTGCGTTACAACGAGTCGAGATCTGTAGGAACACAAACACAACGCGTTCTTCTGGAGACATCATTTGTCATGTGACCTAACGGCGGCCTACGCTTAAGGCTTAAGTGCATTAGAGAAAGTGGTTGAGGTTGGACAACATACATGAACACGCACACACACATGCACCACACACGCATCCACTCAGGAATGCAGGCACACACACACACACACACTAACACAGCAGCACCCTCTTGTATGGTGGGTTCCAGGTACTCTGATCAGAACACAGGTTCTGGTTCTCAAGGTGTGGCTCTCACAGATACAGGCCGTCTTTATCCCTTCAGCCATTGGCTCACTAAGAAGAGTACCTGAGGGGCATTTTGTTGGTGTTTATTTATTGGTATTCACTTTATGTGCTTACACTGTTGTGTCTGATCATTATTTTTTATTCCTTTATCAAATGTAGTTTTAATAAGAGTCCCAGTGTGTTTTGGGCTGGCCCTGACTGTATGTGTTCTGCCACTCATGATTATGATGGGAGTGTTATCTGTTTGCTTTGTATGGTATTGTACTAATATGACTACTGTTGTAAAACAAATTGCCCCACAAGAAAATTAAAGAGTTGATCTCCTACTACTCTACACTAACTCACACACTCAAAATAACACACTCTGTCACTCTGTCACTCTGTCAGTCAGTCAGTCAGTCAGTCAGTCAGTCAGTCAGTCAGTCAGTCACTCAGTCACAAACTAGCTAACTAACTCACTCACTCATTAACCGTAAGTCATCATCTTCATCCTGTTGCCCTGTGTTGTTTCCCTGGTCCGGGTCAAGGGTGGTTCTAATTGAGGAGCAGGGTGCATGCTGGGAGATGGCTGATAAGTGAAAGTCATAGACGGTGGGGTTGTCCATCCCACCCGGTGAGGCGGGGCAACAGGGAGCCACTGTGATTGGATCAGAGCCGCTTCATTAAGGCTCCGCATGACCCAGGCGGTGGCTAATGAGGCTAGGGGTAAAATGGTGGAAAGGATAATGGATGGTGAGAGAGAGAGAGAGAGAGACAGAGAGAGAGAGACACACACACACACACACACACACACACACACACACACACACACACACACACAGACAGACAGACAGACAGACAGACAGACAGACAGACAGACAGACAGACAGACAGACAGACAGACAGACAGACAGACAGACAGACAGACAGACAGACAGACAGACAGACAGACAGACAGACAGACAGACAGACAGACAGACAGACAGACAGACAGACAGACAGACAGACAGACAGACAGACAGACAGTTATTAATGAGGAAACAGTTAATGACAGACATACTGCCTGACAGATCAGCTAATGGCATTTCTGGAAATTAATTTGTTTTTGTTTATTTATAAATATATAAATATAAATAAATATAAATATATATATATATTTATTTTAATTTTATTTAAATAGCCCTTTAAATGGCCACTTAGGCACTCATGTACACTATGCAGTGCAGGGATTTTTAGGTTACCACAAATAAATGCTTCCATCTACTGGCTAGATTGTGCATTGCACAATCAGGCAAGGGCACAATTCTCCCTAAAAGTGTTAAGCACTGTGCACCTATTTATTAAATATGCCCTTGCCACTCTTAGGATACTGAGGTATTATTGTAGAAAGATTACCATAGTTTATAACCACTGTAATGATTAATATTGTTATATTAACATTAAATACTTAATTGAAATTTACTTGCACATTCATTAATTTGACAGACACCAATACATCATACAGCATATATCAGTATTGGCGCTTAGTTATTTTAAAACGATTGAACATAGTGAAAGAGTGAGGGATTCTGAAGTGTTCTGAATTCCTAGGCACTACAGCGCCCCTTGTGGTGAAATTAGACATAGCTGTCTCTGGCGAAACCCTTAATTGTTTAAACGGCTGCAGCTGTGTCTGTAGGGCTATTGAGGAGCAAAAATTCAGTTTGTAAAGATAAAGCGAGGAATAAGGATATGCACTGTAAATATATGTATATACTAGACTTGATAATGCCAGAAAAGTT
This sequence comes from Lota lota, assembly GCA_026745465.1. Taxonomy (NCBI): domain Eukaryota; kingdom Metazoa; phylum Chordata; class Actinopteri; order Gadiformes; family Lotidae; genus Lota; species Lota lota. The sequence continues at coordinate 941,188 of JACYXH010000864.1, forward strand.
GGTACTTTGTCTTCATCTCAACATATATGTATTTGTGTTTCTGTTGTTGAATGCAGGAATAGCCATGGTTCTGTTCATATAATGTAGTGGTTTTGTGTAGCCCAACCAATGTGTTGATATGTGTTGGAATTAAAAGTTTTTATTTTAACCTGTGTAGCCTATTGTTTGAATTATAATCAGTTTTCATTTTTGTATTGCAGACCATACAAACATAACTAATGAGATGTGTTTGCTTGTGGACAGGGGCCCTGTAGTGGCCAACAAACCAACAACCCTAACTCCTAAGCGTACAAACCTGTGTAGCTTTGTGTTCATCTTTACTAATGTATAGGCCTATTATTTGATACAGGTATATTGATGTTTTACTAGTTGTGAAAAAACGATATGGCACACATTGTTTACTCTGTTCATTTGTTGTATTTTTATTTTTATATTTTTTTTCAAATTCATAACAGCAAGAATCAAATATAGCACTTCAGGCCCCATGAAAAGATTGTCAATAAAAACGAATCTCTCTTAAACTATTTTTTCCCTTTCTTCTGTCCCCGGTCAATCTGTACAATATTTCATTCATATGAGTTTATATATTTTATGGCTTTAGTCTGTGGCTTTCAGCAGTTCCAACAGTGTCCACTAGGGGCACTGTTTAGAGGAGGTGACCATCATGCGAACACATGACTTATCCCTTCAAGGGGCCTGGAACAGTAAAACAAGCGGAGAACTAAAATGCGGGCGCAGACAAAATACATCTTATTAGCACTACGAGCAGAGAAAAAACAAACCAAAACTTCGGTTTTACATCATACAATAAACTTAAGCATGCGTGCTTGTAGAAGATGAGAGGTGACGCGTTGGTCAGGACGACATTTTCAAAGTAACGAGTTGCACATTAAATCATGAGAGTAATACTGAAATCCCCCCAAAAGATTGTTTTCCATAATTCCGCCTAATGGCAATCATATTGAGCCAATTTCATCTACTAAAAGCACAGCTTACAAACTTAAAGAACATACTAGCTATGGTGTTTGTGTTGTATGTATTTTAACTCTCCAAGTGGTGAAACGTCTGTGAGTATATTCTTAGGAATACTTTTTTAAGATTTTTTTTAAATGAACTACTATTCTATTTTTATATGTTTTTCATAGTTTCATTCATTACATTAATAGAATATTGGATACTGTAAATACTTCTTATTCTGTTACATGTTTTTTTTTCTTATTCAATATTACTCTGTTGTGATCTTTTTTTGTTTTTTTTAAATAGGTAAATGTAATTTCCTTGAACATGCAATTCCTTACTGACTAAGGAAAAGAAAAATGACTTGTTGTGATTGGTTGGGCCTGGCAGGGCGTGGCCATGACGCCCAGACCTGTCGCAAGGGCAGGCTAGGGGACCAGATGAACCCAGACAGGCCCTTGCACCGGAGGCTCTTGAAGGCCTCCTCCAGAGGGTTACCTGGCAAACTACAAGCTGTTGACAACAAAAAGAGAGCAACACGTTGCCTTCTCTCAACGAAGGAGTCAGAGAGTGAGAACTCAGGGCCCTTTTAAGCAAAGCAGTTTTTTGTTCAGCCTTTTCATAAGATTTTTTTTAAGTTATCCTAGCAAAATTCCTTGTCGATATAGACATTTTTTTTTATTCAAAATAAGATCTCAATATACATGATTCTCTCTTTTTTGACTATGTACAGAAGTGCAAAAAAGTCAACTGTCACCCACCGCCTCTCGTTCCCCCCCTCCTCGTTTGTTTGTGGTTTGCTTAGTAAGAGATCAGTGTTCACTCTCTATAGTCACATGACCCCCATCACCAACGTCTCTTAAAAGTGATCAAATATGCAGCTTGTTTTCCAACATGGCCCAACTTCCAGGGAGAGTAAAAATATTCAAACAATATTTACTTTTTGAAATGGATACAGTAGAAAATAACATCTTTAAACTCTAAACATCTAAGAACCAGTTTTTTTTATATTATTTTCTTCTAGCATGACTAGTTACAAACCATATGATCATAAAATATTACTCACTTATTGGCAATTGTTGCAAAGATCGCAATTAAGCCACACTCTTCTTATGTTTTCCTCATTTTAACATACTTATATAAAACATCTTTGTTGAAAGAACTCAAACAGACCAGAAAATAATTAACAATATGCATACTCTTCAAATAACGTAGAAAATACAGAGTTCACAATCGTAATCATACTAAAACTGACAATACATGGAATATTAGAAAAACTGTGCATGAGGAACACATAACCACATTGCCTTATATCTAATATAAGAAAGATAACTTTAACCAGACCGAAATTCAACACAACCTAACCACAAACCCAAACAAATCAAAGTCAAACACTCGTTCACGAAAAATAAAAATCACAAAATAGAAAAAAAGAACATAGTAGTGACGATTACATAGTACTGTGTTTGTGTGTGTATGTGTGTGTGTGTGTGTGTGTGTGTGTGTGTGTGTGTGTGTGTGTGTGTGTGTGTGTGTGTATGTGTGTATATGTTTATATGATGTGAATTAGGCAACTGGATGGTTTAAAATGACATGTGGCATTGTGCTGACCGAATGGTGCATTCTAAGGCTTTGGATGATACAATCGTCATGAAATAGTTCGTAATTCCCCCGCTGTTGACTCATTTAACATGACCGCCAAACACCCACAATAGGAACAAATCTAAAACAAAACAAAACAAAAAACGATTTTGTGTATAAAAAAAAACCTCAACACCCAATACTAATTTGCCTCACTTCGTTTTTAACTTATCCTCCCAAAAACATCTAAAATGAATGAGACAAAAAACATGACTTTGGCTGTTCATCAGAAAACACTCCCAAGGAGACTGATAAGAAACAAGGTCTCTTAAATATGTCAAACGATACACACACTGCAAGGACTATATCGAACAATCCACCTTAAATATAGATAGAACACCCACGATGAATAACAATTCATAAAGTCATCGCATTTCAACCATGATTATTATTTCATCTTCTGCGGTTTTTGTTTTCTATTGAGTGCCTCATTGATTTTCACAAAGCTTTTATTTCAAACTCTTTGTTAGAATTTCACCATTATACAAATCAGAGGACTCTAAAGACTCTTTTATCCATTTAAATTCACCCACCTAGTCTTTGTGAAGTCCAACGACTCTTTATGTTTTACTTATGAAGAGACTGATGTCAGAGCAGCTTCATTTGCTGTTTCTAACTAGACATCCAAAACCAGGGTCGTCGTAGGGTTACAAAACAAGACAGAAACAAAGAAACAGCTTTTCAATAGGATCCGGGGTCAACATACTCATTGTAGTGCTCCTCCAGACTCATTAAAGGGTAATTTTTTCTTGATGTGAACGCTGCATTATTCTGCTTAACGACAACACCTGAATCTGAGATGTGTAGCACATTACAGGGACAACTGCAGCATCTAATACATGTGCTTCAGAGATAGAAAGATACGCTACAAAATCAAGTTACCACTGTGCATGCATGCATTTGTCTTTCATGTAATGCTCCCTTCGTTCTGACCCTTTTTAAAACATCAAACTAAATTAAAAGGTTCGCCTTCATGTAAACAAATGAACACTTTAAGGTTACCAAACGAACCCAAAATAGGGAAGAAGAAAACATTAAAAAAACAAAACCCTTTTTAATTCTTGGTCTCGGAACGTACCAAACTAGTCACGTCGACTATTACACCTCATGTTAGACCCATGTTGACATTCAAAGTGTGTCCGGTGATTAAACAAACTAATTGCCTCTACATCTTCGAAAGGCAGACTTCAGTGTGAATGGTAGTCTTTTCCGTTTTGTAGTAGTTCTTTTTGTTGAGTGCATGGAATATACATGAAGAAAAAGACCCAAAACAGCAAACCAGGCCTTCTTTCTTAAACATGCAGGTACTGCTCCACTCCGGATAACATGTTGTTCTCATTTTTGCTTCTTGATGTCCGAGGCATGAAGAGTGATTATTATTGGTGGACTTAACACTGACATGTCGCAGTTTAATCTGGAGAGAAGTATATGAGACCAAGATGGAAGGAGAGAGATTTAAAGGAAAAATATATACAGCACTAGGGCAATTACTAAAGCTGCTGCGTTGATAGCATACTCTTTGCAATATATCAACATTGAGGCTGATCAAATACTGACATTTTTGATGATTATTTTGATTTATGTCAATACTTCATATGACTATCATATTATAGTATGTAGGTCACTAGTTCTAAAAACGTCCAGTTAGCGGTGTTATAAAGGAGGTAGGGTACATACTGTTGTAATTGAGACTCCTACATCTGGGTCATGTACTTGTGGCTGGTCAGATGTTCTGCAGATATTATCGGAATCTGCACATGAGAAAGTGCGGGAGAAAAGGGAAACACAAAGGGAAAGGAAAGATGAGTGTGGGAACGAGAGAGTTTGGGCACAAAAGACAAGAGAAGAAGAGCTAAAAACAAGGGCATAAAGATCGATCGAGGCGTTAGAGAGGAGCAAAAAAATATTCGGAATAAAGTATTTTGCCGCATTCAAACACTTGAATGCAGCAAAATACTTTTACTACCTTGTACATCTGAAACGTTTTCATTTGAGGGCATGCCAAGATTCAGAAAGTCAATAAAAAAATAGTTTCAAAGGTCAGTTGGTTTGACAGCAGTGCGGTGGCAGTGAGAGAGAGCGAACCTGATTGGCTGAGGCGGTTCCGAAGGGAACACTCGTGGCAGATGTGGTGGCTGCAGACACGGCCTGGTTACCGCCGTGCATCATGGGAACTTAAGGAAAGATCACACAGTAGAAGTTGAACAAAGCTATTTTGGGTCAACTCTTCATGTTGAGGCCTGTCAACATGCTGATAAACATGGGGAGGTTATAGTTAAAAAAATATGTAAAAACATTTTCATAATGTTTTATTCATATGATCATTGATACTCATTTATTCATAACCAGCTGACCTAAATGTTGAATGCAATTTAATAAGTAATGCAATGAAATTAATAAGTGATGATTAATGTGATGATAACAGTAATGATAGCGATACAAATAACAAATCCTCATGTCTATATGACATACATTAGTAGACTTTTGAAAAAGGGTTGTGTGAAAGGACAGGGGAGTGTGTGGTGAGGGCTGAAAGTAGGACTTAAAACGAGAATGCGGTGCGAGTCACAGAATGCTGTCTGTGGACATCATTCAGTTTTGTCTGGTGGAGGGTCGATGGTTTCTAATAGTGTACCATTTTTTGTGAACATAAAATAATAGTAAGACTTCTGCAGTGGGCTATGAGGAATAGTAACTTGAATGGACTAAAACAGATGCACAGTTAGGAGAGCTGGTACCTACCAACGCTGGTTGCAGGTCCCATGCACAGTATTGAGCCTGGCCATCATGCATTGAAGGTAGTGGATCGGATTAGGAAGACGGGGGAGAAAGAGTCAAACGTCACCAAATGTGTCATATTATAACTCATATTGCCTGTGTCGTATGTCATCACCATCAAAAGTCATATCCCCACAGACCGTAGGCGTACGCCACAGGATTGTGTTTAATAAAAAACATAATTACGTGAAGATCTGCAGTGGGTGTGCTGTTATATGGTTAAAACGTGGTTGAAATCTACACATCGTTCCAAGGGATGTTTCACAGCTTAGAAGATAATGCTAAAATCTACAGCATATTGGAATTGTGAGGAAAAAGATTTGGTACAAAAAGTTGAGCGTGGACCTAAAAGTTCTACATCTTTTTTTCTCTCTCTCTCTCTTTCTCTTTGACAGAATCACTTATATTCACATTGCGTGTATTACGGATGTAATGGTTGTTTTCCCATGGTCATTACAGATGACCTGCCATTAGCTTCTGCTCTGTACTTTGCAGTGACCTGACAGTTCAATTGTGGGGCGTAAAAGATTTGAGTATCAGAACCACTCACAGCAAGGGATCGATGGCAGTCTATTCTTAGGCTGTCAGATGGGAAGTATGGGACACGTGCAATTTGCAGTGGCTGGAGCACACCCTATCTAACAATATGAGACCTGCGTTTGTGTGTGTGTGGTGGGGGGGGGGGGGAGTCTACGCTTTACCTGAGCGTGAAAGAGAACAACAGCACACATAGAAAGGCAAGCTTTATCATTACCTAGATGCGTCCACCAAGCTATTGCATGTCTATTTTTGCTATTGTTTCTGGGATAATTCTTTAAGTCACTACACTACATAAACAAAAACAACCCGAGCCTTGAGGTGGTGGAAGCAATGCAAGCAGTGCCAGAAGCTAGCATGGTGTCATATCCTGCACGGCAGGCTAACTTCCTCACCTGACGGTATGAAGGCGGTCTGCTGCTGGAACTGCATGTTGGCCAGCGCTTGTTGGTACTGGAACATGCCCGCGTTGAACATGGTGGTGGCACCGTTGGCTTTCTCCATGGTGGGTCTCTTTGGTAACGGCGGCAAGACGGGAGGGAGCCCCTGGTGAGGGGACAACACCAAAATAAAGGGATGGGAGTGGTGGGGGAATCAAACAAAGATGGCAGCGGTGGGTGGGTGACGTTCCACGACAGAGAGAGGAGAGAATTCAGTTAGTAGGTAAAGTAGCCTTTTTGAAAGGCAAAAAAGCTAATAGATCAAACATTGGGAAGCAAGCAGTGGTCTCCTTCACCTCTCTAGTGGACAGAGATGCTAGCGGGTAGCTGACGGACAGTGATAGTTGAGTGCCAATGAGGACAGCTGACAGTGAGCTAGCTAGCTGAAGGACAATGATGCTAGCTGACAGTGATGCTATTCAAATGACAGGGATGTTGGCTGAGAGTTATGCTAGTTAAAGGACAGTGATGCTAGTTGACGGCAAATTAAGCTAGTTATTGAAAAGTTGGACAGCGATGCTAGCTAACAGTGATGCTAATTGAGGGCCAATTAAGCTAGTTATAGGAAAGTTGGACAGTGATGCTAGTTGAGGGCCAATTAAGCAAGTTATAGGACAGTGATGCTAGCTGACAGTGATACTAGCTGAGGGGCTAACTATTGAATGACAACTAAAATAACCATACATCATTAAATGAGTCAGAGTACGTGATTTTCGAAATGTACAGAGAAAAACACAATCAACACAAGGCACAAGCTATGGAATAGGGACGGTGGCTACTCAACCATTGATAATGTGATGCTGTTAGGGTATGCTGCAAGCTCCATATAAATAGCAATAGTCCTGGCAGCTCTCCATGCAAAGTGAAAAAGGGTGATGATCATGCAGCAGGATAACAGGCTAATAATTCACAAGAGCTCATTGTCATTATATCCATTTAAATCATTCTCACCTCAAACACATCTACTTGAGGTGATTAACTGACAACAGAGTCACAGTGAATACAACGTCATTAAATAGCAAACCAAGATGGATCGTTGCCATTGGGATTTCTAGTTTGGCACAAACAAGTGCCAAGCCCTTTTCAATTTGGTAATTAGTTGGTAATTAGTTATTAGTCTAGTTGAATCAGTTTATCACCACACTTACATCGTAACCTCTACAAAAGCTCACATCTACGATAGACTTCTAGTGTAAAAGAACTACGTGCCGAGCTTAAAGCCGAAAGGTCGTAATACCAGGTCAAAGGTCGCGTCGAGGGGTCTCTTCAGCGATTGGACAGTGGACTGGGTCTTAATAAGCAGGCAGCGAGCACATGATGGGAGCACACGTTAACATAAAGCAGTGAGCGCAGGTGCATCATGGGGCAGCAGCTCAGATCGGGTGGGTGAGGAAAATGAAACAAACAACAAAACAAAACAAATGGAAATAAAAACAATAAAAACAAAATCATTGGAGTGCAATATACAACAAATGTAAGACTTGGGCATCAATGGTTGTAGGATTACTGCAAGTCATTATGGCTCTTTGGATATGTTTAGTAATATTGATAATTGCTCTAAAAGTTCAATGGAAACGTGTTGCTTAAACACAGAGGGTTTGAGCCACAGTATTAATAAATACATATTAATCAAAACACAGACTCAGAAAATACGGAGCTCATTTCAGGAAGAACAGCAGGTGGAGGAGAGGAGCTGAGGGCTCAGTGATGCATTCTGGGTAGGGTCAGGAGGGACTAGAAGAAGCGTAGCTCAGAAGATGTGGCGAGGGTATCAAATAAATGAAAACGCGTTTGTTCAAACAACTGCTCTATACTAAGATATATTAAAAGATGTCTGGGGAGATATGGAGAAAATGGAGGAAAAGCTGCAATCTGTGAAGACATCTTAGAAGATAAAAAGACAAATGGAAAAATACAAAACATTGGTGTCTCTGTGGGCAGGAAATTGGCAATCGGGGTAGACTTAAATAGTTGAGCCGATGCTATCGATGAATAACTCACATATTCCTCCCCTCAGACTCCCACAACCTTTAATTCAGCATGCAGTGTTAACACAATGTATTTCATGATGAAATAGAGGCCTGGCCACATGGTCTCTAACTTTGTGGCCATTTTCCCAAATGGACCTGTTCATCAGAGTAATTGTCTAAAACACATTTTCACCTTTTAAAAGCTGTCTAAATCAGCTTTTCTGCCAAAGGTACAGTATGTTCAAAGCGATTAAGGAAGATCTGTGTCTAAAAACAAGACGAAAGCAAGACTAGACTCAACACGACGCTAAGGGTTAGGGCTCAGTTAGCCTCGTCGTTTCAATGCGTTTGTTAGCCATCCGATCCCGCCGGGACACATTAACTCTCAGGTATGACCGCCTCCAGATATAACCATCCTGGCCGCCGTGGCGATCCGCTGTACTGGAACGAGACCGGAGGCGGTCCGGCTCGCAATGAGATCTGATCCGGCACTAAAGTCGCACCGAAAGGCCAAGTGGAACCGAGGCCTAAGAATAAGCCTAGGGTCAGACCCAGATTGGGGAAGGGTGGTTGGGGGGGGGGGGGGGGGGGGGGGGGGGGGGGGGGGGGGGGGGGGGGGGGTTAGGGGGTCCGGAGGTGTGCCTACCATGGCGGCGGCCTGGTTGACCTGGTGCTGGGCCGCCTTGATCTTGGCCTGCAGGTGGGCCGGCGGGTGGAAGTACTTGCACTTCTCGCGGGTGCAGCGGCCCTTGATGTAGTCCATGCACACGGTGACGGTGTTGTCGTTGGTGTCGATCATGGTGCTGTCGGAGGGGTGGGCGAAGCGGCAGTCGTTCTCCCCGCGGGTGCAGTTCCCCCGCTGGTACTCCCGGCAGACCTGGGTCCATGGACACGCAGAGAGGGATTCAGACAGATGTGCCAAACACACACACACACACACACACATTCGGATATACATAATGAAACACACACACACGTACGGAAACACACGCACACACGCGCGCGCACACACACACACACACACACTCGGATATACATAATGAAACATACACACACACGTACGGAAACACACGCACATACGCGCGCGCACACACACACACACACACAAACAAACACATACACATACACAAACACACACACACACACATACAGAAACACACACACTAACAGGCACACACACACAGGCTCAAACACGATCTGGTGGTATACAAACAAACACTCATGCATGCACACACACACACACGCACAGACATATTATGAGGGGCAGTCTAACTGAGCGTTACAAAAGGTCACGGAGGAAATGACCTGTACAAATGTAGACATTGATGAGGTAATCAATCCGTCCAGGTTATTCTGGAAGAATCACTTCAGCAGACGCAGTAAACCAATCACATGGACAGGCACAGCTATTACTGTTCATTGATCAATAGACTTTAGCGTCTGCGTGTGCTTACAGACTCATTAATCAAGGAGAATTTACCATAATTTATTTAATCATTTTAGTAATTACATGTTTTAGGGTGCGATTCCAAAAGACTCCAGTAGAGGGCAGCGTCTCCCCAGACTGTTGCTGCCATCGTCTTCCAGAGGCGCAATGATGCGCTCGGGAAATACCAGGCTCGTTACTTTCAAGAGGGTGCTGCTGCTGACGTAATTACCCTGACACAGACCTAATCAGGTGTGCCTGCGTACGTGTGTGTGTCATATCTCATGAAACAGCGTTTTCCAGAATTGAATTTCAATGCTTTAAGGGCGCCACACCACCTTGAGAGCTCTGTTTATAAGAATCGAGTTCACGGAAAGTCTGAAATGAATGCATCCTGGGTGCTATTCTGTCCAAATGAGAGTAATTCCATGGTACTTTTTTATATCGATATATGAGTCCATTTGTGTATAAAAAAAGAAAAAAGGGTATTGTCTGTCTGCACAGGAAATGAGTTATGGTGGAACGGGCTGGCAGAGTAAAGGCCACTGGTGTTGTTAACCTCCACAGCTCTCCTGTGGGATGTCAAGACTTCTCATCACACACCAGACCCTATTTGTATGTATTGTATGAGCCAAGACTATCTCTCTCTCTCTCTCTCTCTCTCTCTCTCTCTCTCTCTCTCTCTCTCTCTCTCTCTCTCTCTCTCTCTTTCTCTCACACACACACTCTTTTTTATTTTAATTACTTGCCATATCTCCCTCTCTCTTTCTCTCACTCACTTACACACTTACACTCTCTTTTTATTTTAAGGACTTGCACTATCTCTCTTTCTCTCCCTATCTCTCTGTCTGTCTCTCTCTGCTCTCTCTTTCTCTCTATCTCTTTCTCTCTCTCTCACTCATTCACTCACACACTCTTCTTTTTATTTTAAGGACTTGCCCTATCTCTCTCTCTGTCTCTCTGTCTCTCGTTCTCCTAATAAAAAAACGTTTTATTGACATGAATGATGAAAGACTATTGCCAAAGCAATAGACAAAACAACAACACATAATTACATATCATATATATAATTTATTCTCTTATCTCTCTCTCACTGTCTTTCTCTTGTTGTCTCTCTTGCTCTCTCTGTCTCTTTTTCACACAAACACACACATGTGCACACACGCACATGAATGCTGGTCTTATTTTAAAAAGGAGGCTGCCTTGTTGTCAGGCAGATGTTGTATGGGTGGGTAGGGGAGGGAGAGAGAGAGAGAGAGAGAGAGAGAGAGAGAGAGAGAGAGAGAGAGGGAGAGGGAGATAGATAAAGAGAGGTTGAAGAACAAGGTGTGGAGGAGATAGAGAACGATGGGAATCAAAGGGAGAGAAATCTAAAGAGAGAGAGAGAGAGGGAGAGAGAGTGTGAGTGAAGGAGAGTTCGAGGCTGGTTCTGTCCTGAGCCAGGTGGGGGTCGGCGGTGGATTTAGTGGAGTGTTTTTGTGTTCTTCTCTTCCAGTGTTTAATCATGCATATGAGGGACAGACGTACCCACACAAAGTGCTTGTTTGGCCAAACAAATAAAAGCCCTACTAATCCTGTTTGCGTCCCCATGGTTACTGTGTCCGTGGGTCACGTACATCACCGTTGGTTTCAGGCAGGTAAGTTATCACCTCACGCACACTGAAATGCCGCAGTATCCGCACGTTTGAAAGGAAGGGACGATGTGTGTCCTCGGTTAATGACGATATCTCTTTAAACATCAAAAATAAACTAGTAAACGACCGGCTCTTCAGCCCAAACTCCACCTCAGGAAGGGGCTTTGTCCTCCTGCGTTGTCTCACGATTTTCAATTTGAGTTCCTTTTTGAAGGACGCACACATGACTGATGCTGAAATAAACCCCCTGTCCCTTTTCTCCGGCGGAATATTTTCAGCGAAACCTATTTCCCAGCAAACGAGGCTAGACTGTGATCAGACGCTGTAAAGAAGTGGCACCGCAGTCACACACACACACACACACACACACACACACTGCCACCACATGCAGGGCTAACTGCCACATGTCGCTGTTAAATGGCACCGTACTCGTCCGATAAAACACAGAAAGAACACAGTGATTAACATTACACTGATTCCAAAATGGATATATATTGGGCCACTTTGTGTTCTGTTACAACAACACTTTGGTGGCAGTTGAGTGGAACGTGACCATGAGTAATGGCTCGCATTGATCCAACATGGACGCTGTATATGGTCATGTGACTCACAATGACTGCTCAGTGAGGACGTTTGCATTGGATTACAAAGTGAGCTAATCATAAAACTAAATCAAGGTCGACATATGTGATTACAGCAACCGATGTAGCGGGAATTATGCAGAGAGGCAACGCAGTCGGTGCACATGCAAACGCAGAGAAATCAAGCAAAGTTCCCAAGCTGTCGTCTTTGCGGTAATATGTAATCTGCAGTCATATGTAATCTGCGGTCATATGTAATCTGAAGATCTTTGCACCGGCAGCCCCCTCCCTTCCCTCGCCCCCCTCACCGTCCTCCCTTTACGTCCCTCTCACGTCCACCTCCCCCTCCAGCTCTCCTTCTGTGCTATGGGGTCCACGTTGTCGCTTGCCATTAATTACATGCACTACCATCCTCTGTAACGTTTCCCCAATATAACCTTCCTGATGCCCCCCCCCCCCCCTCCCCCCAGCCTGCCTGAATCACACAAGCCTTCCCCTCCAACGATTGCTCCATTATTCTTCCGCAAGGGTTTTCGGGGGGTGGGGGGCTGGCTGGGGCTGGGGCTGGGGGCGGGGGCAGTATAACGGATGAGATTGATTTACTGTCCAATTAAGGATGATCTGGAAACACAGCTACAGTACCAGGAGTTGAGCTCCGCAGATTGAAAATGAGGGATGGATTTGATGAACAAATGAAAGAAATCGCAGACGGTCACGTCACTGGAGAGGTGAGCGCGTGCCAGCTAGGCGGCGCGGCGGCACAGGCAGCGGTTTGCCCGCAGCGCGAGCAAACTCAACCGACAAGCCGTGGCGACGCTTGTGGCGAGGAAGGGCTCATTAACACACGTCCCGCACCCTGTGCCTCAGTCTGGGTTATAATGGTTATATTATGCTAATGGGATGTAGCTATTGTAACAGCAGCCAAAGCGGATACTTAATTAAAGTCTACAAACAGAGACGGCTTAGAAAGTACTTTTCCATCCCAGCCTTTTTTTTATATTCAAATAGGCACAGCCAGCCATCTAAAAGCCCAATCTGTTTACATAGCAGGGAAATGGATGTTCATCGAATGCCGTGTTTACCACTTCCATGTTAATTTAACTTTTAATCAGTTGTCTGATACAAGGCTGACAAATGAATCATGCACACGCTTTCATGTTTTGTACTTGTCTGCATGTTAGAGACAGATTGAGAGAGAGTTTGGGGGGGTTGGGGGAGGCTGTGAGAGAGGGATAGGGAGAGTGTGTGAGAGAGATAGAGGAGAAAGGGAGAGCATAAGTGAAAGACAGAGATTGAGAGAGAGAAAGAGAAAGAGAAACAGGCAGAGAGCGATAAAGAAAGAAAGAAAGAAAGAGAGGTGGAGATAAGAGACAGTGTTTGAGAGACAGTGTGTGAGAGAGATAGAGAGAGGTAGTTGGTGGGATGGGGGTGGAGAGATGGGGAGTGAGAGGTTGGGAGAGTGGGAGAGAGGTGAGGGAGATGGAGTGCGATATGGGGAGTGAGAGATACAGAGGGAGGGAGATAGAGAGAAAAAGAGAGAGCGAGATATAGGGGAAGAGAGAGATAGAAAGCCAGTGAGGGAGAGAGAGTTGTGTTCACCTCCAGTCTGTCCGTCCTCATGAGTTTCTGTGCGGCGGCGGCGGCGGCAGCAGCAGCCGCTGGCATTTGGACGTTGTGGTTACTGGTGACCAGCAGGGGGCCGCTGGGCAGCATGTCGCTGGGCATCAGGCCGGGGGACATGGGGCCCAGGTAGGGGTTGAACGCTGCCGCAGCCGCACTGTTGGTGGCGAGGCTGGGGGCCACCGAGAACATGGGCTTTGGAGAGAGAGAGAGAGAGATGTACAGTGTTTGACTTTTTATACACTATTAGTATTCCATAATTTACTTTTTATATATTAAATATTAAATATTCTACTTTTTGATATGTGTATATATATATTTTGTATTCAACTTTTTATATTTTGACCTAATTCATTTTCTTTTGGCCTCATCTTTCACCTGCTTTGCCCAAATAAAGGTTTTTTTAATTGAATTGAGAGAGAGAGAGATTGTGTGAGAGAGAGAGAGAGAGAGAGAGAGAGAGAGAGAGAGAGAGAGAGAGAGAGAGAGAGAGAGACATTTAGAACAGGGGTCCCTACTGGTTGTCATATCGTGACCCACCTGTGGAGGTAATTCAAATGTCGTCCCAGTAAACCCACTGTGCGTCTTGAGCCGTAAAATGAGGAAAACACGTTTACATTACCGTGTCACAAAAGGTGAGATCATTAACATTTCTCTGTGTATCAGTGTATATTCTTTTTCAGTCTTCCAATATACTATTAAAATACAAATGACAGAAATGCAGCCATGCTTATGTACAGTATTTGTTGGTATGAATGTAGATCATGGCCGCCCCACGCCACATTTGGTCCCCGGCTGGGACCCAGCTATGGGTCACGAACCACAGTTGGGAAACACTGTTTGAGCAGATGCTTTAATCCAATGCAAATTACAGTGAATGTTATTTTACGTGCCATAAAGAAAATAGCACCTTGCTCAAGACTAGTCGATGACATTAGGGTTTGAACCCAGAATATATTTCTCAATATATCAATTTATATATAGCTATACAGCCTTTATGTATATAAATCTAGTTTGATGTATAGAGATTACCCATAGAGGGTCTATATAGGGTTCAGAGGTGAACTCGGTATTGATTTCTCTCTGTGATCCTTATTTCGTGGATATGAAATGTAAAAATAATCAGTTTAGAGGATGTTTAACAGCATCTGATGATGGTGCCACTGTCAGCCTTGTTTACCCATATCACCCCACTACAGTTACAGTGTATACACTTGAGAGGGGAATTGGAGCTGGTGGTGAGGATTGTGCAGGATGAAGATACACATGAAGGAAGTGACAAAAATAGACAATCAATTTTCTTTTTTATCTGTGAAGAGAGTAGGGATGTTTGACTCTTTGATGCTTGCTTGTGTTTCATTTTGTTCTCCTCTCAACGTTGGAGCCTGTCAGCCACTCCCAAATATGGGTGTGTGATCACACCTGTCTCAGACTCTGGCATGCAAGTCTTGCACCAAACATACACAGACACTACAGAGACTGACACACGTGCACACACTCACAGAAGCACGCACACACCCACATACACACACACCCAGTGAGCCTCATTAGTGAGTGTATGCATGCATGTGTGTGTGTGGGTATGTGTATGTATGTATGTGCGTGCATGTATGTGGGCGTGCCTGTATCATGCATGTGTTAGGATAGCTGCATATCTTCTCCTAGCTACGGGGCTACAGCTAGCTGCTAGCCCATTGCTAGCGCTCCCCCCCCCACCCCCCCCCCCCCCCCCACACCACTGTTTGTTCCTCCCCCCCACCGCCTTCATCTTTGAGCCCCCCTCTGTGGTCCCCCAAAGGCAGCTGATGAGTGATAGGGCCTAGAGGCAGCAGGCCTCAGAGGCAGGCGGACCTGGACCCCCCCCCCCCCCCCCCCCCCCCCCCCCCCCCCCCGGCTGGTAAATGTTCCTGTCCCTCGCTGATCGAGGAGACTTCATTTGCACGTGGTTGTTTACCCCCCTCCTGTGTCCCCTGCACAAGCAGGCCTGATGAGTGATAGGGCTAGAGGCAGCCAGGCCTCAGAGGCAGGCGGACCTGGGACAGCCAGCCAGACTCCCCCCTCCCCCCCCACCCCCCCCCCCCCCCCCCCCCCCACCCCCCCCCCCCCCCCCCAAACATCCAATCCAAATTCCTCTCAATCCCCTCGCTGCATCGAGGAGATTCAGTTGCCGTGGTGTTTACGTTATAACACAGACAGAGGGTTTCCATGATACACTGTGTACATGAAATGTCTGATGAATTGAACCGTAATCGCTAGGAAAAAACGATGGCTGTTTGAAGGAATCTTGAGAGGTCGGTTCTGATATGGTCAGAGGTTGGGGGTGACACACGCGTGGTTATGGATATGTGTTTTGGAGTGTGTACGTCTGGCAGACGGGAACTTTGTTGGTCCGGCCGGAGGGTAATGATGTCATTAAAAAGAGAGTACGACTTTATCCGTGACCAAATAAGTCTTCCTGCTGTATGATGTCATCCTGCGACAGGGACTTTGTGATCTAGCTATCAAAATCCATTTTAATGTATGATTTGTTGTTGTTTCACGATCTATTCCATATTATTAACATAAATATAATTGATTGAAGTATTAAATTATGCCTGTGAAGCACAAATAATATTCTACATGGATTAACGTGTATATATACTGGATTAAACATGTATTATAATTACTCTGTTTTTTATGGGCTTGATTGTGAATTAGTATACATCTACGCCCTACTTCAGACTCAGAAATGAAATATTATAATACTAACACATTTGTTGTTATTTTTACCATAATAACAATGCTCTTCACCATATAGCATGGATTCTTACCTTTTGAAAAACACTATATTCAAATCCAAACTCTAGCATTTACAGGCAAGTGTTATATATGAAGGTGAGAGGAGTCTGTCTGTATTTGCTCGATGTACAATACTTGTATTGTGAAGATTAATAAACCCCTGATGTATATCACCATAATACAATGGTGAAATACCCTAGTCTACTCTGTAGATTTCCCCAAAGACCACACAAGTCATGGGCGATAAAACTTTAGCTAGTGGTCTTTTTTCTAGCGTGTTTCCCATACAATGTGTGGCAGTAGGTGTATATTAGATGGCAGCTGCTATTAAAATGTTATTGACGAGATTGCGAACGAGAAAGAAAAGAGAGAGGCCGAGCAGCGTGAGAGAGAGAGTGAGAGAGAGAGAGAGGAGAGCAGAGACGAGAGTGAGAGAGAGAGAGCGAGAGCACGTTGAGAGACAGTGACTGAGTGCGAGGGACTGTGAAAGAGAGACTGTCATGGCTGTTGTGTTTTTGGCAGTTTGTGCATGCCAGTGACGCTTGGGGTTATTTTTAATTTACTTCACATTTTTCTCCTGTTTAAGGTCATTTTAATGCCTCTCATAAAAGAGGCATTACTTGGTTGTCACTTGGTTTGCCTCAACCCATGTGACAATCTATTATAAGTATTATTATGACAGCCATGGTTATAGTAATATCATTGTTATTGTAACATGTGTTTGACCACATTTCTGAGTGTATGAGTGAGTATGTTTATATGGACCATTCATTTTTACAAAATGTATGACGCAAGTTTCATGAATTGTATGCATGCTGCGTTCAAACGTCACGTGTCGCTCGCTCGTTCCCGTCCGCGTTGTTCCATCGTGTTGAGTTTTTTTCTTTTTGTGCCGGAGCTTTTAAAAACCATTCTCTCTTCTTCCCTCTATTGTCTCCCAATCTCAGATCCACTTTACTCCCCTGTGCGCTCTGTGTATCGCTTACTTTCTTCACTTTCTCCTTCCGCACCCTGTCCTTCTCTGTCAGCCTTTTTTTCTACTTTTCTACTCCCTTTTTCTCCCCCTCCCTCCCATTACACCGAGAGATAGGAATGGCTTCCCGGGCCCTCTCAGATCTATTGCCGCTGTCCTTTCCTAAAGCCCTTTCTGGAATGTTCTGTCTCTCTCAATGGACCCACACTCACCTCCTAAAGCAGATGAGGGTGATACCCCGTAAGCCATTGGCTTTGTGGCTTACATGAGTGTGTGTATAGTCATGCATGTGTGTCAGTGTGTGTACAATTGTGTGTGTATGTGTGTGTGTGTGTGCATGTGTGTGTGTGTGTGTGTACATTTGTGCGTGTGTGTTTGTGAGTAAGTGAGTGAGTGAAAGAGGGAGCCATTGGCTTTGTGGCTTACATGAGAGTGTGTGTGTACATTCATGCATGTGTGTGAGTGTGTCTGTGTGTACATTTGTGCATATGTGTGTGTGTGTGCGCGTGTATGTGTTTGTGTACATTGGTGCGTGTATGTGTGATTGTGAGTGAGAGAAAGAGGGTGCGTGTGTGTGTGTCCATCTAGGTGTGTGTACATGTGTCCGTATTTTGGTGTGCGCGTGTCTCTGCGTGTGATATTGAATTGTTAAACATGTTGAATTAAGGGCACATTTAGCATGCTTTGCACCTCTCCGTTCTCCTGCCTCCAGCATAAAGGAGCAGCAAGGAGGGGAGGAATTAGAGGACTTTGAGTGGCTTTCAAGCCTGACTGCTGGGGTCTCATTGACTATGTATGGCCTCATACACACTGGCCAGGGAAGGAATTATTTTGAACTGGTTGACTGGCTCTCAAGCAATCGCTTTGAAGATCCTTGAACTGTGTGCCTGAGCCAAATTGATGCCTGCTGTATTTCCCTGCTGTTTGTGTGCTCAGCGACAGTTTGATATGTGTTATCTTGTTAAGTCCTGCATGCATATCATGAAAAAGCCTGTATCCCTGTGTGTGTGTGTGTGCGTGCTTGCATTTGTGTGTGTGTCTGGGTGTGAGTAAGTGAGTGAGTGTGTCTGAGAGTGAGTGACTAAGTGTGTGTGTGTGTGTGTGCATGCGTGCGTTTGTGTGTGTCTGGGTGTGAGTGAGTGAGTGAGTGAGTGACTGAAAGAGAGTGTGTGTGTGTGTAAGGGGACATCCGCTCACCACTGGTTGCAGCTGTGTCCCAGGGATCATGGCGTTGGCCAGCTGCATCTGCTGGGCCAGCATGGCCATGTTCTTCTGCTGGATCAGGTTGTTCCTGCCGTTGATCTCCAGCTGGGTTTTTAGGTGCGGAGGCGGGTGGAGGTACTTGCAGTTCTCCCTGGCACAACGACCCTAGAAGGGGGATGGGTAGAGAGGCAGGAAGGTAGGGAGGGTGTGTGTGTGGGTGGGGGGGGGGGGGGGGGAGTTAGGAAAAGATAAGGGAGGAAGGGAGGGAGAAAGGA